>JAXIVD010005782.1:15000-20000 GCA_036785275.1 Cancer borealis
AAAGTTGGTCAAAATACAGAGCAGCAGGAAATGACACTCTCTAGTTGGAAGGTTCTCTGGTAAAACAGTTGAATATGAGAGAGAGAGAGAGAGAGAGAGAGAGAGAGAGAGAGAGAGAGAGAGAGAGAGAGAGAGAGAGAGAGAGAGAGAGAGAGAGAGAGAGAGAGAGAGAGAGAGAGAGAGAGAGAGAGAGAGACAAAGGATACAAAGACACACAGACCGATATAAAAAGCAACAGACAAACATAGACGAAGTAAAGAAAAAAACTGCCACAAAAAGCTTGATAAAGAGACAAGATGGTAAAGACAGATGGAAAGGAGGAGGAGGAGGAGGAGGAGGAGGAGGAGGAGGAGGAGGAGGAGGAGGAGGAGGAGGAGGAGGAGGAGGAGAAGGAGGAGGAATAAATAGAAGGAGAGGCGGAGAAAAATAAGAAAAGAAAGAGGAAAAAAAACTAAGAATAGAAAAAAAAAAAGAGGAAAGGAAAAAGAAAGAGAAAAAAGTGTTTCTCTTCGTGTACACCTAAACAACACCTTAAACAACCTGTGTGTGTGTGTGTGTGTGTGTGTGTGTGTGTGTGTGTGTGTGTGTGTGTGTGTGTGGACAGGAATACCAACAACAAGGGACACAAACACACACACACACACACACACACACACACACACACACACACACACACCCACACCCACACCCACACACACACACACACACACACACACAAGGGCAACAGGTGCACCAAGTTCAAAGGTAAAACTTGATCTCAGGTGAGCCTCGGATCGATTACTGACAACACTTACCTGAGGTTGAACGAGGCAAAGTTACCTGCCTCACCACCTGTACTGACCTTACCTGCCCTACCTTACTTTAAACCTTTATCTATTGTTACCTGATTACCTGGTGCATTATTTACCTGGTTCTATAATGAGGTGATTTTATTGGTTTCTATAAAATCAGGTACATTATTTTAATTCGCTGTATTATGTGGATTTAATGCGGATTATCTCTATGTATTTTGGGCGTAGGAAACTAGCATTGACTAATAATGTTAAATAGTGTATGTTTTCATTATTTCTATTTGGCAAGAATGGTTGAATAGGTTTGATATTATATTTATATAAAACAAATGCAACCAGAGTCGTGTTTAGTATGACCGTGAACTCCTATGTAACAGTTTTCATGCGATTCAGTAGTGTTTTAATGTCCAAGATGGTTAGGTTATCTAGTAGAAACCATATTATCTTATACAACTCGAAAAATATGAAGTTGACGTCAAAGAATCATAGAATAGTAAAGAGGGAGAGAGACGATCGTTTTTTGAGCTTTGGTGAAATGAAATTGAAATGGAAGTAAAGATGTAAGAATGGAGAAAACTACATATGTTTTTTTATACACACACACACACACACATACACACACACACACACACACACACACACACACACACACACACACACACACACATACATACATACATACATCCTCAGACGACAGGCCTTCCATCCCTTAAGCTTCTCATTCCACAAGATCAAGACGCAGATTCCACCAAAGCAACTTAATACAATAATAATAATAATAATAATAATAATAATAATAATAATAATAATAATAATAATAATAATAATAATAACAATAATAATAACGGTGAGACACATTTGAATATTAGAACTAAACATTTTTCCAACCTTTCCTTCCTTCCTTATACCTTTAGACATCAACACATACTGAATATCACCCTCAAGGTATGAAGACCAGACATCCTGACACACACAAACACTTTCTACCTTCTTTTATACACCTTTCTGTCACTCCATTACATTTATTACTAGAAGAATATATACACAAAGTAATTAAAAAAAATAATAATAATAGTAGTTCTTATGGTAATGGCTGAGAAGAAAATATATCTACGTCTAGGTATTTTTACGTGGGTTGAATTGTTAGTGGTGACATCTAGTGGTGGAATTTGTCCCTCTTAATGGTAATGGCGGGAAAACATGGAAGTTTGAGGTCCTTTCAGTGTTCTGTAAATAGCTCCTTCCTCTCTAATTATAATTTTGAACACCTACGTACACGGTGACTAACTAGTTTTGTTTTACTGATTCACGTCAAGATAGATAGACAGACAGACATACAGACAGGTAATGGTGATATACTTAAAGGTGTGTCTCGTTCCTTTAATCAATTCTCCGATGACATTACATTCTTTTATAGTCAAATGATGCTTTTTTTTCTTCTTTTTGAATCGTACTTTTGTGGACAGATACATTATTCATACGTTGAAAAACAGATTAGAAGAAAAAACAACAACAATAGATAATGTTAGCTAATATAAAAGATATTATTTTTGTCTTAATTCCACAATCCTACTGGTAATTTTTGTCCTTGTTTGTTTTTACTTTGCCTTGCTTAATTATTTACATATTAAACGGTCTAGTTCCTATCGTCTCCTTAAACAGCCTCGTTAGGATCATCATGTATGTTACTAGATATCCTTTTCCTTTATGTAATCCTTTGTATTCCTTTATGTATTCCTTTGTTTACGTTAATACAAACACTTACGGTAGTCTAGTCATCTCCTCATACACGTCAACATCCATCACTATTCTTATCTCTTTTTATTATTTTATGTGTGTTGAGGGAATTGAAATGTAATATATTTTCCTTACCTATAATTCACTCTCCATCATCATCATCATTACTATCGACTCGTAGGTAAAATATAATTGTATAATATAACTGTCTGACGGTAATGATAGTTTTGGGAGGTAGCTTTGAAATGGATATATTGTGTTAGTGTAATTCCTCATGAGCAAGACGGTAATTTGTGTATTAATAATGCAATGGAAACAAGATCACGCCATTACGACAGGCTGAAGGCTAAGCGAGATTCCCGATACGGTCTAAATATTTCATGGGTGTCTTGGCTAAATTTCAAAAGCATTACGTTGACTTGTATGATAGTGAGAATAATAAAAATTGTAGTAGTAGTAAAAATAGTAGTAGTAGTAGTAGTAGTAGTAGTAGTAGTAGTAGTAGTAGTAGTAATAATAATAATAATAATAATGAGAACACCTTTCATAATCTGCTAATTACACAAACACGAATCACAATTTCATCTCTTTTTTTAATAATTTCACTCTTTCCTTTATTCCACCACAACATAATTAACTAAAAAACAAAAAAAGACAGAGAAAAAAAACAAAGAGAAAAAGGGACAAAGAAAAGAAGACTATTAATTCACATTCTCTTTACCTCAGTATCCTACGTACATATACCCTTCTTGCTCTCTGTGTGCACCATTACCAAACCACACTTTCTATTAACACTGAGACAAAGAAAGATATTATACTCTCTCTCTCTCTCTCTCTCTCTCTCTCTCTCTCTCTCTCTCTCTCTCTCTCTCTCTCTCTCTCTCTCTCTCTCTCTCTCTCTCACACCTGCGGCACCAGACCTGTTACTCAATTAGCTGCTAAGTGAACAGGTCCGCTCAGAGTGTGCTAAGCCAACCCTTACCAGATAACATCACAAACACTACCCACTCAGCTGCCCAAGGTGACACTGCTTCCTAAGGGCGGCTCCAATGAGTGGGATGAGTGGGGGGGCGGGGTATATGTGTGTGTGGGTGACTCTGTGTGTGTGTGTGTGTGTGTGTGTGTGTGTGTGTGTGTGTGTGTGTGTGTGTGTGTGTGTGTGTGTGTTTATATATTGAATGCTTCCTGAGGGTTATTGACAAATTAATTAATCGGTATAGCCACAAAGAGAAAGAGCGAGAGCGAGAGAGAGAGAGAGAGAGAGAGAGAGAGAGAGAGAGAGAGAGAGAGAGAGAGAGAGAGAGAGAGAGAGAGAGAGAGAGAGAGAGCACGTCCAAAAAAGACTCATTAACTCATCATACAAGCCAGTTCTCACACCGACAACACTGCAACAGGATGGACAAGAAGCGCTGGTATACTGAACACAGACTCACTTTAACGACAACGACAATCACCACCTCCACCACCACCATCACATCAACTAAAGTGAAGAAGAAAACGAGAATCTGGAATACTAATCTTTTATTTTATGTTTTTTATTTTTTATTGTACTCGTTCTTAATTATCTTGAGACTCATTAGTAACCTGAATCTCATTAAGTTAAAATATTACTACACACCCAGCGATACTTTACACTAAATAGGAGGAGATGATGTTTATGTGTGTAAGGGTGGGAAGGTGTGTACGTCAGTCTGTCTGTCTGTTTTTATTTTAGTTTACATTAGTGATAGAAAGTTAAGAGAAATATGAGAAAAGAAAGAAAGAAAGATAGAGAGATAGAAAGATAAAAACCAGTATCTCAAATCTTTTTTTAGTATATAATAATGAAAAGAAATATATATATAAGAAAAGAAAGAAAGAAATCTCTAAGTCTCTTTTTAGTAAACAATATAGATGTAAAAGTTAAAAGAAATATAATAAAATAAATAAAGCTCTCCGTTGCTTTTAATATACAATAAAGATATAAAAAAGTAAGCTATGCGTCTCTTTAAATAAACAATACAGATAGAAATAAAATAAACAAAAGAAAAAGAAAGAAAGAAAGCTCTGAATCTCTTTAAATATACAATGTTACAATGTTACAAAAAATAAAAGAAACATAAGAAAATAAAGCTCAGTCTCTTTTAGTAAACAATAATGATAAAAAAAAAACATAAGAAAAGAAAGAAAAAAAGAAAATACTGAGTCTCTTTCAGTAAACAATAATGATAGTAAATTCAAATAATACATCAGAAAATAAATAAATAAAGTTAGTAATGCAGAAAGAAAGAAGGAAAACAATGATAAACAAATGGATAATAACACTTTAGGTTCGCGTCTACCTCATAGTACCCCACGTCACGTCACCCCTTCACCTACACACACACACATACACACACACACACACACACACACACACACACACACACACACGCACGCACACACACAGGTAAGTAAGCCGCTGATTGCAACCTTTGATAATTGTTTGTAAAT
>JAXIVD010005782.1:25000-27187 GCA_036785275.1 Cancer borealis
TACGGAGGAGAGAGTAAAGTTAAAAGTGAAGGGAAATGAAGGAGAATGAGGAAGATAAGAAAGGGAAAGGGGAGGGAGGAAAGGTGAAAGGGAGAGGGAGATGGTAGTGAGGGAGGGTGAGGGAGGGAGGGTGAGGGAGAGTGAGGGAGGGTGAGGGAAGGTGAGGGAGTGAGGGTGAGGGAGGGTGAGGGAGGTGAGGAAAGGTAGGTAAGGTCCATTCCATAGCCTAGACACGACTACCTGAAGAAGTACATTCGTCAGTGTATATTCATGATGGTGGGGCTCGCGGGCAAGACCTTACCGACCACCACCACCACCACCACCACCACTACGACAACCACTACCACCACCACCACTACTACGACAACCACCACCACCACCACTACCACAACCACCACCACGACCACGACCACTACTACTACTACAATAAATAATAAATATGTATGTTTTCTCTATCAAATAACCAAGAAAAAGAGAGAATATAAGAAAAATGAAAATAAATAACACTCGAAATACGTAATAGCAATAAATAAAAAAATCGACGAAACAAATTAATAAAGAAAGAAAGAAAGAAAGAAAGAAATATAAAGTGAATAACATCCCACGACTCCTTCTGTTTCTTTCTGGCTTCGTGTGAGAGGGTAAAAAAAAATAAAAGTTTTCCCCCAGCGAGAGTTCCCTAAAGCCTCCTCCTTGTCCCTTCTGGCTACCTTTTACGACACGCAGGGAACACCGAGGCACACACGCCAAGGAATCACGCGTCTTACCAGTGATGATGGTGGTGGTGGTGGTGGTGGTGGTGGTGGTGGTGGTGGTGGTGGTGTGGATGAAGAAGAAAATAAAGAAGAAGAAGAAGGAGAAGAAGAAGATGTAGAAGAAGAAGAAGAAGAAGAAGAAAGAAGAAGAAGAAGAAAATGTAGAAGAAGTAGAAGATGATGAAAAAGAATAAGCAGAAGTAGAAGAAGAAGAAGAAGAAGAAAAAAAAGAAGAAAAGAAGAAAGAAGAAGAATGCTAAGAGAAGAGGAAGAAGAATATGAATGCTAAGAAGAGGAAGAAGAATTAAAACATAGATAACATTAATGATAAAAAAACAAAAAACAAAAAAGAAAAAAAGTGAAAAACTACACTGGTTACAAAACACTTCATAATAAAATACAAATCCCTTATCATCTCCAAGTACTAGTTAATGAGCCTCTTCCCGACCCTGTGAAAATAAGAGTTACGATCCTTCTCCTTATAGACGCACTACATTCTCCTGACACTCTTAATCTTAGTCTAACAATGAACACAATGACAACACTCTCCTCTCCTTAACATACACACATTCTGCTACCATGCATAACGTTACCTTCAGTATACATGTTTTGTGATAGTTTAAAGGGTCAAATATGAGGTTTCTTTACTGATATATAGATACTACACATCCAACCCTTCTCCCTCACACACACAGGCTTTGCTAATTGGGTACATATGGGTGTGTATTCCTGTCAGTCTCCTAGGAATGAGTGTAGTTGCCGTGCCCTGAACCCATCCGTCCACGCCTGCTGTCTCGACGTGGAGGCGCAAATTCTACATTCCAACACTAATCCCAAGGCTCCAGCAAGTCCGTGTTCAATTCTCCTTCCTCTCGTGATATGAAACAAGAGAGGCGGCTTGTAGATTGTTATGTTGCCTTCACTCTCCTCATAGCTATGTTTTTGTTCATGTCAAACTTGTGTCTGGAGGTATGTCATTGGTACACATCGATTGGACAAATGTTGTTTATTAGCAGCAGTTACCTTACTTCCCTACTTATTTTGTGGTGCTTGACATATAACTGGAAATAGTTCAACCTTTCTTTCTTCCTCTTTCCCTCCTCTATTCAATCCACTTGGTTTTTTTTTTTCTTTCTCTCTCTCTCTTCTTTTGAATGCTACAAAAACTATCCATTACCAAGCATGTTTCATTCCCTTCAATAGTAAGCTCTGAAACATTCTTCTTTCCTGTTTTCCATTTTCCTAGCCTGGCGTCCTATGAAGAGGGGAATATCAAGACACTTCGGGAACTAAACTGAATTGTCTTTCTAGAAGCTATACTTCCTGTTTCAAGACTTGAGTGCAGCTGCATTATATATTTTTTCTCCCAAAGAACAAAAACTTATTGTCCTTTGTCAGGCTTCTTTTGTTATTGAAACCATTCTACTACTAC
>JAXIVD010005783.1:5000-27186 GCA_036785275.1 Cancer borealis
TTGCATTCAATTACTGCTGAATACACGCAAAGGCTAATTTTTTTTTTGCATCTGTCTCTATACTCTCTCTCTCTCTCTCTCTCTCTCTCTCTCTCTCTCTCTCTCTCTCTCTCTCTCTCTCTCTCTCTCTCTCTCTCTCTCTCTCTTTTGAGGAAAACATTACTTCTTTTCTTTTGGCGATACTCCTCCTTCAAACAGCAGGAGAAAGGAAAGGTAAGTCGGAGAATTAATGATCTTGAGGGGCAAGAAAAAACAGATAAGCGTAGATAAATTCCCACCCCAAGGGTTAAATGTGGCGCAAGACTTGTGGGACGCGCGCCATACACCTAAAATTGATGGTGGTGACGATAGTGAAGAATATTCCAAAAGTCGGGACAGCACGGCCGCGTCGGGGTCTCGGCCCTAATATATCATTCATATCGTGTTTCCATTACATTTCCTCTAGGCCCAAATAAATCCTCTTCCCCCGAGGGCTCCAGGCGCCCCGGAGCCCATCATTTCTCTTATTGAACATTTTCCTTTTTCAGGCCGACTGCGCCACCACATCGCCCTGCTCTGTCCATCTAATCTGACTTGGAAGGGGGTCTGCGCTCCCCATCTGAGTTCCCCCTTTCTAATATCCTTCCTCTGATTGCTACAGCAGCGCTCCAGAATTTCCACCTTCGGAACTCAAATGTCAGAAGTGGAGCTGACGAAGGCGTTATAAAAGAGCCTCTATTTGTTTAATGCAGAAGGTAGAAAGTGCGTTGCCTCGGCTTGTGGCTTACGTCCCCTTTGACTCCTAATCTGCAAATTTTCTATCAGAAGCCACTCGTCCTCCCCGTCTTATTGACATTTCCAATATTTGTCTATTTCCTGTCGACACGGTTTCCATGGCAACCCCGCTGGAAGCCTGGCGGAGCTGGACGTGGATTGGTCAGTTGGTGATGCAGGCCGTCGAGGATTGGTCAGTCGCTACCCTGACCGCCGCCCACTTGCCAATGGGGAGGGGCCAGCGCCGAGGGGGGAAAAGGAATCAATACACGCCCTGGTCACCCGCAGCCACGCTTCAAACACCTGCTCACAGTTACGCCGGAGTAAAGTTGTACGTCTCTGTTGCTCGACTCCATGCTTCTCGGGGCGATATTCTTTATGCCGGCGTTTAATTCCATGTTCAATGATAGGTTACAGTCGCTGGACTGTAACAATGTAACACGTCTAGGGGCAGCACATCCCTATATCATGTTGCCTAGGAGGATAGGGAGTCAGACCAGCCTCTCCCCCGGGATTATTATTGTCATTATTGATGAATGTTGAGGAGACGGCGTTGTGGCGTTACCATAGAGATGGACGACGTAGCCACACTGTGAGGGAAGGATGCTTAACCCCGCAGTGTCCTCCCCCGGCTCTCCAAAGAGTATCGCTTACACCCTTGCTCCTTCCTGGTCTCCACACTCCGTGATCAATAATACGACCAAGGGGAGGGGAAGAGGAAAGCTAAAAAAATTATTCAAGAACGAGATGCCTTGGTTGCAAACGGAATGAACAGGCAGCAAGCAGTCACTAATTAACATGCTTGCACACATTCTCTCCTCCCCCCAGCCCTAGCCTCGAAGGACGTACAATAATTCTATAAAAACCCTCAATGTAAAACTATAACGTCAACATCATCCACAAGCGCAAAAAAAATCTCAGCGGAGCACCAAGTGGCAAAATTTCCCTCACTCCAATAGCTGTGGGGGAATTTCTCAACCTTTGCCCTCCTTTGGCCGGCCGCACCGGCTAATCTGGCTCGCCTGTGAATATTTCAAATAGACTTTTTTCCCTCTTTGTTCCACTCATAAATCTCATAATTACACTCATCAACACTCAGAGGCGGACAGGCACGTGCGAGGAGGTACAGGCCACGCCATCTGTTGAGTTCAAGGGGAACTACACCACGGCGCTGCCAACAGGTTGCCCAATGGTGGGCCTCGACGCGTGGAGAGCCGCGACTCGCCGCTCTCAGTCCGCGCCTCGCTCACATAGGCAGGAGCCGCCACGCCGAGAACACAAGCCTCGCATGACAGTCTCTCCACTGACGCACAACACTGCAACACTCCTTTGTTGATCATGACAATTGTTTTAGTACACACGGGACTCTCTTGATTGCGTAATGTATCAAACACCTTTTGTCTAACATCACCATCATTATATCTTAATTTGTAACATGAATACCATTGACTTCTATTGACGATCAGTACCGAAAACTTATCCAAAATAACATTATCTGCTGGAAACTGATACTTTTAAACTTTCCTTTTTTTAGCGTTTAAAAGATTAATAGGGGTGTGTAGCATACTTCAATCCTTTAAATAAGTTCATTGCTTAGGTAACGAGCAGTCAAGACCAGCCACCTCGACGAAGGATATACGAACGTGTCGTTGGTTCTCGCTGGCCTGACGCGACTCCAGGGACTGCGGAGCGGCCAGGTGCATCGCCACCCTCCTCCCTTGTCTCCCGCAGCCCACTTTACATTCCTAATCTAGACTATAGATACTCAATATCGACTGAACAACAAACGGCCCATGAAGCACTTACAGCGGCTCCCTAACTGTAAACAGTGCGTAAAGAGAAGCTGGCGGACGGCCTGACACACACGAGGAGCAGCCCCTGCATGCTCTTGCCTCAGGCACTCCAAAGTGTCTAGTCCGTGGTAATGCAACGATACAAGCACTACAACCTTAATCACATTAACTATTATTTTTCGTAGAACTCATTAGATTCCACTTGATCTCATCGCATTGATCTGTTCTATCGTTGTAAAAGTCATGAACATATCTTTTTAATTTCCTTCTAGAAAAGTATAATATTAAAAGCTTCATATAAAACAAAAGTACGACAGATATTTTGGTCAAAGCTGAAAGAAATGTATCATCTACATATCTCAACTCTGTGTGTGTGTGTGTGTGTGTGTGTGTGTGTGTGTGTGTGTGTGTGTGTGTGTGTGTGTGTGTGTGTTGTGTTGTGTTGTGTTGTGTTGTGTTGTGTGTGTGTGTGTGTGTGTGTGTGTGTGTGTGTGTGTGTGTGTGTGTGTGTGTGTGTGTGTGTGTGTGTGTGTGTGTGTGTGTGTGTGTGTGTGTGTGTGTGTGTGTGTGTGTGTGTGTGTGTGTGTGTGTGTGTGTGTGTGTGTGTGTGTGTGTGTGTGTGTGTGTGTGTGTGTGTGTGTGTGTGTGTGTGTGTGTGTGTGTGTGTGTGTGTGTGTGTGTGTGTGTGTGTGGTGTGTCATTCACTCGTTAGACATTCTGCCAACACCTTTCATGAGTAGCAGACACATGCACGTTATCCACACAAGCAGGTGACTCAACTATCAGTGTGAACTTGAGGCCTCAATCGAAGGATGGATGGACGGGATAACTACATAAGCAAGGGCACCACACGGAAGTATTGTAATTAGCACATCAGCATGTATTATTAATAACTAAAATATAAAAATAAATAATAAGTCATAACGTCATTCATAATATGTTTAGTCATTCGTAATGATTGCACAAAAAATGAGATACTTATTTTCCTAAATAGAATTTAAGAAACTTTTTACATAATGATTTTTGCATTTATCATTATTATTATAATTATTATTACTATTATTATTATTATCATTATCATTATTACTATAATTAATATTATTATTATTATCGTTATTACTATTATCATAATAATAGTAATTATCATTAATATCATTATTATCATTATTACTATCATTGTCATTATTACTATTAGCATTATTATTGTAATTATCAATAGCTATATTAATAATAATAATTATTATTATTACTATTATCATAATAATATTAATAACTATTTTTATTATCATTATTATCATTATTATCAATATCATAAGTATTATTATAATAGAGTGAACTGGATGGAAAAAGTAGTTGTTGTTACCGAAAGGTTGCAGGTGACGAGGCGAATGTTGGTGTCGGCGACCATGGCTGCAGAAATTATCCTGAGGGTGGATGGCAACGTGAAGGATACTACTAGGCATGTGCACAACACCTCTGTGACACCTGTTTGACACCTGTAATACATGTGGCTGCAGTAATACTTATGAATATCATTAAACAAACATCAAACAAATAACATTGCACTTGTCACCACCCCTGTAAACACTTTTTCTTGACACCTGTAGCAGTGTCAGGTACTTTCTCCACTTATTTCTGACAGACCACACACGTCCACGAGAAATACATCGTGGCACGTGTAAGTATATCTCATAGGAGGAGTAAGAGGAAGAAACTCATACCAATAACTGTTGGCGGGAAAGTTATGAATGAATTATGGATTCGTGAAAAGAAGTAAGATGGAAGGTTTAGCAAATTAAACAAAGATGACTACAAGGAGGAGGTATGAGATAAATGTACGAAAATTAAGTCAGGTAAGTGAGAGAGAAAAATAGAGAAGGAAGGAATGGAAGCGTTTCAGGAAGTAGTCCTTAATTAATGGTGAGAGAGAGGAGTGCGGTGGAAGAAAATTACGAGATGAAAAAAAGAAGAAAAGTCAGTAAATGATGAAATGATGAGTGAAGCAGCTGGTCAGGTTGAGGGAGAGAGAAACGCATACAATTTCTACTTGCAAGGAAGGGAAGAGGTACTGCAAAATATGCGGTGAATAAGTTAGATGGAGAGTAATAAAAAAAATCATAAAAAATTATTCGTTTCAATAACTGAACTAACCATGATTAAAAAAGGTGAATAAATAATCCTCCTGAACTAAGTAACAATAGGCCGTAGAGTTTTGCTAGGGTTGACGGGAGAGCGTTATCCCTCTCACCAAGAACCTGGCGTGATGCAAGACGAAACTCACAACCTTTAGCTCAATACCAAAGAGTCACCCGACGCCAACCAACTGTCCTAAATAAGGGAGAGCATAAAAAATATATATGTAATTTGTTATACTCTTTCAATTAAGATTTTTTCCATTCATCATGCCAGGTATATATAACAAGCTAATTTTTCTGTAACTACCACACTCGCTTTTATCTTATTTTCATTTGTATATTTTGTGTACTTTTCACGTAATCTCCCTTACAGGCTAATTCCAGGCATTGGATAAAGTGACACCATAACTACCTCAACAGAAACTTTGTGGCCGGGAAGAGAGAATATTGCTAAGACTCACAAATCTAACATTGCTGAACACAACCAGTAATATTCCTGGTGTTCCAGTTGGATTACCTTCATAACAACAAGTCCAACACATTTCCGTATTCAGAAGCAGCATTCCACTGAAAAACGAGCAATCACTGTCCCAGTAAGTCAGTTGCATGTCATGATACAACCAAAACATCAAACGGGCCCCGGAATACTGCTGGAGGTCAGTTGCATGTCATGATACAACCAAAACATCAAACGGGCCCCGGAATACTGCTGGACTCAGTGAGGTGGAAAGGAAAAAAGAAAAACTAATCCAACTTTGAGACAGTAATCCCCTATTAACACAGAGGTATTCAAGTAATAGTTTCAGTTGAATAGGATCATTGATAAAGAGAAAAGTTGATATTATAAAATTTCTGCAGTGTACAAGACAGAATCAAGAACAGTCAAATTATATAAAATATGTTCTCTAGATGATTCACATACTATGTATAGCAGCATCTCAAGAGAAAAGACGATAAAATGGACACCTTCCATTATGAGAGCACAGTAATGAACAAGAAAACACTATACATCTTATTTACTGGAGACTTCAATGCTGAAGTATGAAAAAAATAAGAATTATAATAATACAAGGAAAATCATACTTAGGAAAGCATAGAATAGGATAAAGGAAGAACGAAGTGCAAACTGTTAGTGACTGAAGAAAGATATGATGTGGGAATCATGAATATATTTTCAAAAATAATTCAACTACGAGTGGGCTCAAAAGAACCTATAACATCTAACAGACTTCATTATCCTACAAAAGACAGTTAAAAATGTAATTGCTAATAACAAAGCAAATGTAGGGAGTGAACACTGGATGGTTGGCTGTAAAAATTAAATTAAAAATAGATAAAAATTTAGAAGAAAAAAATGTCTACACAAAGCAAAAGACAACAGTTCTTTCAACAAAAGATAAGATTTGGTGTATCTGCATAACTACAGCTTCAAACTGATATGTACAATAGTCTAGCACTGCACAGGATACATGCTGTACTGAAGAACATCTGTGAAGGTTTCAATGTGCCGTCGACTATGAGACCCATGGTAATTCTAAATGATGGGACCACATCGTTCTGATACAGATTTCCAACTGATTATAATTTTGATATCATATGACCATAAATGCATGTACTCCTTCATCCTATCCTTCCATCTTACAACTGGCCTTCCTCTCCTCCCTGGACCCTCAATTTCACTCACGTTCACTTTCTTCACTATTCTTCCTCTCAATATGAATAAACCAAATCTCAAAGTATTTCTTTCATTGCTCTCATCCTCCCATCTTGTCATGCCACATGCTGCTCTCAGATTACTCATTTCCATAAAGCACACACTCTTGACTGCTGTGCCCTATTCCATGTCCAAATCTCTTATCCATATATCAGTGTTGACAAGAAAATACTGTTCCTTAACCTTCTCTTTACCTACATGGATACATTTCTTCCTCATAATCCTTGCAAATTACCTTAAGACACACCTACCTTTCACAGCTTTCTCTCTTATTTCTCCTTCTATCCCTCCATGCTTGCATAGCACTATTCCCAAATACTTATAACTCTTTTACTTCACTCATTTTCTCCAAGAACTGCCTCACACCATCCTACTGCTGGCACACTCATCCTATAAGGTGTATCAAAAATAGCCACCTCTACTTCCCTTCTATCAATCAAAGACCATCACCTTACTTTTCCTAACATTCATGTTCAGCTTCCTTATCGTACATACACCGGAGTTCTTCACTCTCTGCAAAGAACAATGTCATCTGCAAATAAGCATGCCAACACTGCCCGCCCATTTCCATTATTTTTTTAGTTTTGTCCCTACTTTAGCTTTCATTTCTCTCATACACCCATCCATAAAAATATTAAACAGCCATGGCGACATCACACAGCCTTGTCTCAACTTGACTCCTATAGGAAAACTTTGACTTAGCTCTCCATCTACCCTCACACACGCACTTATCTCCCTATAAATTAGCTTTACTCCTGCCCACAACTTTCCTCTAACACCATAAATTTTCAAAACATTCCAAAGAGCTTCCTTATCAACTCTATCATATGCCTTTTCTAGGCCCAAGAAGTGAGTGAGTGATTCTTTAGAAAGAAAATTAACGTTTGTGATAATGGTAGGAATAAAAGTACGTACTAGGATCTTAGAGAGGATGAATTATATAACATGGATTCACAAGAGAATTCAGGAGGTAAAGGATAATCAAGAAGAAATTTTGTGGTAGATGTAGCTGAAGGGATGGGAGGGAAAGAGGGGAAAAAGTTAGAGGAGGAAAGGAGAGGGGAAGATGGGGTAGGTGTAGTAGAGGGAAGAGGTAGAGGAGTGGGGGAAGGTCATGGCGTGGGAGATGAACTTCTGTTGGAACACAGAGGATGTTATCCGAAATTGAATGTGATGAGGTAGAGGATAAGAAAGGGAATGAAACATCAATGAAAGGTTTTGCTGTGAAGGTTTCAATGTGACTAGGGGAAGAGAGAGAGAAGACAGTAGGAGTTGAAGTTTTCTTGGCAGAGGCTGTAAGGAAGAAATTTTAGTGACTAAGGAAGAAGTAGGATCAGTAGACAGTTTTGGAAGGGAAGCACAGGAGTGACACTTGCTGTTTTGTCTACAAATACAGCGCGGGAGGGAAGCAAGGTTCGAAGTTGAAGGAGCAGATGTTGGGTTGTCAGGGCTCAGTAAAGAAAAATTATTAGTCATTAGCACTGAAAGAACTAGAGGAAGGGTGAAAGAAGTTGAAGGAGAAGCAAGAGATGAGGGTGAAGAAAGGGTAATAGCAATTGAAGAGATAATTGTGCTAGATAAAGGAACAAGAATGGGAGAGGAAGAGATATGAGTGGAGGAAAGAGGATGGGATGTAGTAGTTGAAAAGGTAGTGCTAGCCATGGTCCAAGGGCGTCAGTAGAGATATGTTGAGAGAGGAACCTGTTGGAAGGCACTGAGATGGGCTTCTTGTTTAGCTTCTTGGAATGTCAGGCCATGTTTGATGCAAAGTGCAGCAACCTCAGATCCAAATTTGTAGACGGGACAGCCTTGGAAGACGACATATGTTCTTGAGTGCAG
Source organism: Cancer borealis (assembly GCA_036785275.1). Lineage (NCBI taxonomy): Eukaryota > Metazoa > Arthropoda > Malacostraca > Decapoda > Cancridae > Cancer > Cancer borealis. Next base: position 13,235 of record JAXIVD010005783.1, read on the forward strand.
TTTGCACAAATTTATTTAGTGGATTAGCAATTTATACAGTTATGGCCAGGTGAGGCACAGAGAGGGCAACGTTTGGTAGATCTACAGTATTTTGCTGGATGTCCGAGTCTCCAGCAGTTTTGGCACTGATGGGAGGGAGGAATATAAAGTTTAACCTTACCGATGTATACACTGTCTGAAAGATCTCGTCCTTTGAATTGAAATTTTGCTTAATTTCCTGGGTACCTGCAGCGGCCACAACGGTTAATGGTAAAGCAGGATACATGCTCGTCTGCAATCAGCTCAAAGAGGTCAGGAGAAAAGTTGGGTCAACTGACGCCCAATGGGCAGATTTCATCAGGTACGAGAACAGTACCAGTACAAGTGTTCAATTGAGTATCAGGGGACACTGGGAAAGGTTTCCGATCAAGGTCTTTGAGGGTGAGCATAGCTTGAGTTTGGGACATCTAGGTCCATGAAAGCTGCATATAGATTATCATCTTTCCCTAAATACTCCTCTATCATCATTTCAATTGCAAATATCTGATCTACGTACACATCCTTTTCCCTTCCTAACCCCTCCCTGCTCCTTGCTAACCTTTCCTCCAGACACTTCCACCAATCTCTCCGTCAGGACTTACTTGCCCATACACTTTTCTGGCACACTAAGTAAACTTATCCCTCTATAATTATTAGACTCATCTTAACTACCTTTACCTTAATGCAGGAATATAATAATTGCTTCTTTCCATTAATTTGGTACTTTTTTCTGTCTGCAGTTATCCCATCCATACCTGCAGCTTTGTCACACCTAAGTGTGTCCATTGCTTTCTTTACTTCATTTCTATAAATTCCTTTCTGCACACAAACACGCTTTCCTCTCGCTTTCATGCCTATGCTCGACACTATTGGTTTTCTTTGTCTTTTTATTCACTCCACCACTATTCCAACTTCACCATTTTTATTCAAGGATGAAATTAAATATTTCTTTATTTTAATAAATAAGGTATTATATATTAAAACTTTTGGGTCGAAACACATTTTGTGAGATTCAATACAGATACCTATAACTTAAAACACATTTAGATAGGGATTGCATCCTGTTATAAATTTAATTCAGTGAAACTTATGTTCAATCACTTCAAATTACAAAATTAAAGGGTGCATTCACTTGAAAGAACATAAAAATATGCTTCCAATGCGAAACATGATTCTTGCAAGGATGCTTCAATCTAAATGACCAGAACTGAGTGAGACACAGCAATACATTTGAATGTAAAATCAGTAAAAACTACCCATTCAGAAGAAAAAAAAAAGTAAATAGAAAGGGTAATTTTAATATACAATATAACTTGTACACACTTTTTCTTAATAAACATCATTAAATATGGAACATGCATCTATGTATAAGATGATACAGATACTGGTCTTCTTACCTAATTCTCAAATCAAAGATGCAAAAGTCTGTCACTCTTAAACTCGCTTCATTAAAAAATGTAGAGCCTGTCTGTAAGGGATCCAGTAACTGTAATGACTGAAAGTTATACACTGAAGTCTTAAACGAAATTATGTTTTTACTATTGAAAACTCCACAAAATGCATCATTTAAAATACTTTATAATTCGATATTTTAATTGTAATTTAATCATAAAAATAAATGTTTTTTTTAATTACGTTCAGATCAGGACCACACCAAAGATCATTATAAAAAATTCTATATAAAAAAGTGCCATATTTTGAAGTGTTTACTTATGAATTATCTTCAAGTTGGAGAAAAACTATTGTTATATGTAATAACTGCTCATCAACTATTACTTGGCTTTGAATGTTATTGTTAAAACAGGTGTGACTGTAGTGTATCTGGAATGTATTTAATGCTTTCATGAGACAAATATTGAAACATGATACTAATTTTTTTTCCAGAAAATAAGCAAGAACTTTTAAATTCCTAATGAGTAATTTAACTTTCATTCTGTTGTAAAGATTTTCCAAACAATCAACTGAATCAGTAAATGGCTCTAAACTACACATGTGACTAAGTATTGAATTAAATTGTACAGAGAATTCAGATAATTATTTAAATAAAAATTCAAGATCAAAATCATCTATCTATACTACTGACTGATACTAACCCAAGGAAGCTTACCAATTACTATGTGCTAATCAACCTATGTAATAAGATACATGGTTTTCTATTAAGCTTCAGACTCCCCGTGTCCAGCACTTTCATCCTCTAAGATGGGAACGATGAGGTTGTCTCGAGACATTAAATTATATTTTGTAACAAACACTGTAAATCTTCGACACAAAGTAGTCTCCGTCTGTGGAAAGGAAAAACCTTTAAAATGATGCAACACATCAGCATTATGGATATGCACTACATGTAAAAAACGTATTTATAAACGTGAAGCTTGACATTCCATCCATTTATCTATATCTGCCACTGCATGTCTGGGATAGATGGTGGTAAATCTATTTTCTACTGATCTCATAGGTAGCAGGTTGCAAGGGATGTGTACATATGTCCAATAGCAGCTCAAAATGGAATGAAAAAAGAGTAAATGCATGCTGAATAAAAAGGGAAAAAAGTAACTTAGTGGAAGCTTACAGACATTAATCAAAGGAAAGTAAGCTGCTGTTTGTAGTTGCAAAAACAACTACAAGCAGTAAGTTTTGAACTACATTGGTCTCTCATCTAACGAATTCGTATCTAACGACCCTTATGAAGCTCTATCCCACCTCCAATCTAACGATCCAAAATTAATATCTTACAGCAATTATTCTGGGTGCCTGGGATCGAATTTCAAACTTCCCACTGATCGCTGAATTTTTGCCGTACTCCAGCGTTCCTCCATCCCTCCTCATCACTTTCAGTGTTGCCAGATTGGGCTACAAGTAGCAGATGGGGCTATCTTTTTATGCCATCCACTAATAATTTTTGAAATCCACTACTTGCTACTTTTTGGGCTACACAATTTAGCACGTGATTTTTTTATAGCAAATTTGCTAAAAAAAAAAAAAATTTAAAGCAAATTTAGGCTACTTTTTTAAAAAAGTTCTCGCAACACTGGTCACTTTTGTCAGTCCCGCGCCATCTTTCAACCGTGTTAAATTGTGCTCATTTCATTGTTCCCTTTTTTTTTGGGCCTCCATCCCATCTAACGAGTGTCTGACTGTGTTACGCCTCTCATGTCGTCTCACCTACACACATTATTCTCTCACAGCTTGGTATTTATTATATGATTTGTATGTATTTTAGGTCCCAAAATAACACTTGAAAGGGCTAAAATGGTGAAAATAGGCCGATGTTTTGGTACCAATTACAATTTTTCCCATAAGTTTATTTATCTATATCTAACGAATTTGTATCCAACGCAGTTTTCAATGGCACCAACTATTCGTTAGATGAAAAATTCTACTGTATATAGATGTATTTAGACTGCTAAAATCTTGTGAGTTTTAGATCGTCAAAAGTTAAATACATCATAAGGAGAAAATTAATGAGTATATTTTCAATGCTTTTCTATGATTTCCCTTATTTTACTAGTTTACCAAACTTAAAAGCAGTATTGAATGTATCTAGAAAGACTGAACTACTTTATCATTACTGTTACTATCAGCATCCACAACACAGGCTATGCAAGAATATTCTAAATACAAACAAACTGTGACTAATGTATTATTTTCAATCTGGTGAATCTGGCAATGCGACAGTGTGTAGTGGAATGGAAGGAAGTGTCATCAAGACTTATGTGGGTGTTTGTGTCTACGTGTGGTTCTGGTAGTAAGAGGGTTGAAACAGATAGGGAAGCCTTTAGGAATTATTTGGATGACTGCTTGCAAAGTTATGGAGCAAATGTGAGTATTAAATTGTTAGATCAAAATGCTAGTGTTGGTGATGAGGTAGGTTGGTAGGCAGAGTGTGCCTGGGAGAAACGAAAATGGAGAAAGGATGATAGGACTATGTGCAGAGAGAGATTTGGTGATTGGAAACACCTAGTTCAAGAATACACACAAGTATACATGGATAAGACAAGACAATGGAAGGTTAATGATGGACTAAGTGGTTGTGTCAAGGAATGTAATTGGACAGTTGTTGGATGTGAGAGTTTTGAGAGGGGAAGGGGAGAAATGTCCTACCACTTCCTTGTGAAGGGAGAGCTTAGGATAGGTATGAGGTGGGTGAAGACTAGACGAGTGGGGGAGGCAAGGAGAGTTCTGAAAGTGATACTGGGAAAGGATTACAGACGAGTGGAATGTGGTGAGAGTGAGAAAGGTGATGTGGAAGATGAATGGCAGCTGTTTAAGAGTGTCGTGGTGGGGTGTACAGTGAATGTGTGTGGTATGAGAAGGGTGGGAGGTGGGGTGAGGAAGGAGAGTGAATGGTGGTGTGATGATGTAAGGTTGGCTGTAGCAGAGAAGAGACATGCCCATGGAGTGTGGTTGCAGAGGAAGGATGAGGTGTCATAAGATAAATACAAGGAAAAGAGAAATCAAGCTAAAAGGGCCGTGCATGTTGCAAATGTGAGTGCAGAAAAGATGGTGTAGGAAGATGAGTGAAACCTTATGGAAGGAGGTACATACATAAGATAAGTAAGGAAAACATGGAATTGAAGAAAGGGTGAAGACAGAAGATGATTGGTTGAAAAGAAAGCGAGAATGGGAGCCATCACAAGAATCTTTCATAATAAAACAACAGTAGCAGCTCCAGGAGGCCTCAAAATACCACAAATGCAGAAAATTCAGCAGCATCCATAGCATAAACAAACTGGTCACACACAGTGGTAGACACATGCAACACACATCACACACGAACTCAGCTGAGAGAATTTTTAACTGTCACCATCATCTTGTGTTGGATTTTTTCTTTGGATACAAATAATGGCATATTCCGGATAATACTCCAGTGCATACAGAAAGATATCAGAAAGAACATATAAAGGGAGGATGCAAAAATCAAGCAGGATATGTGGAAAGCAAGTATTGTGTACATGGTTGGGACTTCTGTTAGGGTTAGCTAAATAAATATAGTTTTAAGAGGAAAAGCAACATAGACATAGATAAATGGATAAAAATATATTTCAATATATACTGTCACCCAATGAAAATTCGAACTGGTCTCCATCACTCTTTAAATATAAAGTACTGGTGTATATATATATATATATATATATATATATATATATATATATATATATATATATATATATATATATATATATATATATATATATACACATGAAAAGAAAGATCATGTGTCTATAATTAAAATCACATGATTTATATTAGGACATATTATCACAGGAAGTGGAGGACTTTCTATTACAACTTTCAAAATAATATATAAATTGATTTTGAGAGTTGTCTCTATCAAATTAAGAATTCAGTGTCATACATACCTCAAATTCATCAAAGATTTGTCTGTGATGAAAATACGCATGTGAGAATATTCTATAAACTCGGCGACACACTGATCCTAACTTTGCTACAGAAGACTCCTTGATGCTCACTCTGAAGAAGAAGAAAATCAAGACTTTAAAGTATATTCAAAGAATAAAAAGCTTTTATAAGTATGTTAAAGAGAATCAATCTATATAATGAATATGGGTAAATAAAACTATATTTAGACTAATTGCTACATATGTGAGTGTTTCTCATGAATTTCACATTTTACTGTAAAACAACTGACCTGCTAGGAAAATACTTATTTGAATTAAGAAGGCAAGCGGCACCGTCCAGTGTGTGACGCGTATAATCTATTGCTGGACACTCTTTTGGCGTCTTATGGGCAGCACACAAAAAAATCCATTGTTCTGTTGCTGTCATCTGTGTACAGGTTGAGGGTTGGCACTCTCCTTGCAATCGCACAGCAAGCCCATTAAGTTCCATACAAAACTGTCTGGAAAGTAACATGACGATGAACGAAAGAATGGAAATTTCTAAATGGTTCATAATTCAAGAATCCTAATAATTAAGTTAAAACATGAAGAAGAGTGCTGCTTCTTAGAGTTCACTGTATGCTTACCTAAGATGTTCATACTTCCACACGCCCTCATCCTGAGTTTCTGGGGCATTAAGGATGGTATCAATATTGTTGTGGTCAAGACGAATAGTTTGTTGGATATATTGCTGGACTACAAGAGTAGAATCCATTTCTTCATAAGCTTCATCACACCAGTGATAAAAATTCTGGAAAAAAAAATTGCAGTGGTTAAAACTTATATGTTACATCGGGTGCAAATGTAAATGCAAACATATGGATACACTCTGAAAGTTACAGCACTTAACATTCACAGATTTGATTATTCCCAAGGAGATCTTACCATAATAATTTTGGCACTTGCGAGTTTTCTTGCACCATCGCAGGATTAGTTGGTGCATTTTTTTTTACAGCTTTTGTGCCAATTAAAAAGATTTTTTTCTTTTAGTGATATAGGGAAATTGAGGGTCTAAGAGTGTTGTTAAAGGGAGCAGCACATATTAGTGGATTTTTAACATTTGCAAGTATATCTGTTACGTAAGGAATGACTACTTTAAAAGTATTAGTAAATCTACCACTGTTTAGCAACTCCAGAAATACAAGTGTCCAAAATGGCCTTGGAAATTACATCGGTGAGAGACCAGAATTATTAGGATGGGAGACTGAAATGAATGGGGGCAGAAAAACTATTGGCCAGAGTGACCTATTATCAGGTGTACCCATCTCAGTCCAGTAACAAGACCTTAACCTCTTCTAATCTACTTCCACCTTAGCCAATGTTAAAGTTAAATACAAATCATAGTTAGGTTAGCACAATGTTGGTGTAGCCATAAGAGGGCTGCAGCTAGGGAACTTTTAAGATGCCTTACCAATCAGACCATAATGATCACCAAGGTCCAAGTGGAGTTTGGTCGACATCGACTGTCCCGTTACTACAAAGCTTTCCTTGTGTTTTGATTAAGTTTTGTTGTTTCCAGGCACTTCATACTTCTTCTAAATTTCGTCTTCCTGGGGCTCCATTTTCTCTTAAATCTAATTTGCTTCTACTTGGTAGCATCTCTTTTGGAAATGGCCACAGATCGAGACCCCAGCGAAACAACACATCTTTTTCTTCTTTCATATTTTAAATTCTTCACTGGAGATCACCACTTCCACCAATGTAATTGCCTCATATTTTGAAACACTGATATATTTATATAAATAGGTAGCCATGAGAGGGTTGCAGCCATGGGTCTAACCCAACAGTGTAATGCCTTGTGTTTTTTAAACAATGAGAAACTGATCTAAAGAAGTAAGTAGCTATGAGAGGGTTGTGCCAGGGGGATTGAACTCCTAACAGTATACTGATTGTACCGATGCATTACTAATCAAATCATAATGATCACCATCTAAGTGAAGTTTGTTTGACATTGAGTGTCCCATCAGTATACAGCTTTTCCTCCTATTTTTTCAGATCAATTGCTGATGTTTCTACATTTTCTTAGTTTTTCTCTTAAACACAACAGGAACTCTTCCATTTTCTCAAATTCTCTACTGGTAGCAGTTTCTTCTTCGGATTTTGGTTATTCCCAGATCTTAGTGGTACAGCCTACAACTATATCACCATCACTGGATATCTCACCACTGCTCATTAATAGTTATGTTTTGCCTTTTTAAACTCTGAAAAATGTATCTATTGAGGTAGCCATCAGAGGGCTGTAGCCAGGTATCAAACCCCTGACAGTATGCTCATTGTCTTACCAATCAGACCATAATGATCACCAAGGTCCAAGTAACTATCCCATCACTGCAAGAGGACAATCAACCCACACGACGTTTCACCAATCAAACCATAATGATCAGCAAGGTCTAAGTGGGGTTTTGTCGATATTGACTGTCCTGTCACTACAGTAGGTTAGCTTGCGTTAGATTATAAGTGATCTTTTTTTTAAATATCCTCAAGACAGAAATTAGGGCCCCACAGGCCAACCAATCTCGATGACTAACAGGCCCGAGAATGAGTCTATCATTTACGGTTTAGCAAGATTAGGTTGCATTTAGTTTTAAGTGGCGTTTAAAATTTACAAGAGAAGATCAAGAATTAAAATAAGAAAATGTTTTTTGTGAGCTGGTGGTAAACACCTGGAACAATTTGCCTGATGATGTGGTAAATGCAGCAACAATTATCACATTTAAAAAGTGGCTAGATAAACATTGAAAAAATCATGAGTAGCTACAAGTATGATCATACTGCCTGTATAGTGACGACCAGACCCAAACCAGACACGCAATCACAAGGATATAATAATGTTAACATGGAGCTAGAGTCACAGGCCTAGTCTAGGCCTCTTCTAGAAGTCATCTGTAAGCATCTGTTTCTTTTGATTCAGAAAACTACCATCTTGATGTTAGCCAGGCAAGTCATAGGCCTATTGGCCATCACACCCATTGGCTAACACACCCATGACTTAATTATTTCCTGCTCCATTGGGGTTGAGATAATATTTCAAGGATAAACCAATTTTTTCTGATTGGTTTATATGGGTCTTGAATTAATCTTATATTTTTTCATAGTGAATGACTTTTTGAGGGGTCATCATGGGCCCATCCCCACTTAATAGTAAAACCAAGGCAGTGCTTACAGGTACTGCAACCATACGAATAGGGGATGACAATGGGGTATGGCGTCCATATCTGTAAGCACTTATAGGCACAGCAGCCATACCTGTAAGTGCTCACTTATAGATACAGCACATGCCTAACTTTTGGGTAATAAAATACAAAAAGCTTGTATAATCAAACCTAACCAAACCAAACCATACCTAACCATAACCTAACGTAAGCCGCATCCTCATAGTGCTCTGTTATAGATACGGCATGTGCCTAACTTTTGGGTAAAAAGCTTATATAACCGAACTTATCCGAACCAAACCTAACATAATCAACTTAACATAACTTGAAAGATGTTTTATCAGGTAAATGATAAGGCACAGGCCATAAGAATAGCGGATTATTCTGTTGATAACTTTCCAAGTGCTTTTGAAACTCTTTGTACAGTGAAAATGTCAAATTTAATGTGAACACGGTGGGTGACGCCGGCGCATGCCATATGAATATGGGATGACAACGGGGTACAGATGCCGTATCTGTAAGCACTTTGTAAAAACAAAGCTTCTTTGCTGAGAAAAGATTATCAAATAAATCAAAAACACATCAAAATCTATCAAAACATAAGTCTCGTCCTGAAGACAACAGAATGCTGGACAATGATATGTGCCACATGCTCTCGTGTTAATCTGTCTGGCATATCAGATACACTTTACTGGGCCATTTTTTTCATCTTAGTATGTCTAACACTAACAAGTGGGTGTGGCCCTACTAGCTGAATAATGCAGAAGTTAGCTAAAATTTAGGGTATTTTTGCATAACTACTGCTCGGACGATATCGATACAAATATAAAGTCGTACATACTATACATAGTGTACTCAAGACATCTGTGAAGGTTTCAGGCGGTGCTCGTTATTATTTATCTCGCAAAGTGTCTTTGAAGTTAGGTTAGGTTAGTTAGGTTACATTATGTTATGGTTATGTCACATTATGTTATGGTTTGGTTAAGGTTTGATTAGATTATTTTAGGTTTGGTTAGGTACGATTAAGTTCAGTTATATAAGCTTTTTATATTTAATCACCAAAAAGTTAAGCATTTCACCGTAAGACTTTTTTCCAGATAGCCATATATGGCCTATATTTGATTATAATAACGAGCACTGCCTGAAACCTTTACAGATATGTTGAGTACACTATGTATAGTATGTTGGACTACATATTTATATCAATATCGTCCAAGCAGTAGTTATGCAGATTTACCAAATTTAGAAATGCCCTCAACTGTATCGGCCTATAAGAAGTTGGGCAGTAAGTAGATTGTATGTGGTAGTTAAGAGAATGCAACAGGTAGTAATGAGATATTACGAGGCAGGAGGCTATATGAGGCATTTAAGAAAATGCAACTGGCTGTAAGGAGGTTGTACGTGAGTTATGAGACTGTATCTGTACGTGGCAGTTAGGAGATTATATGTGGCGGTTAGGAGCATGTACGTGGCAGTTGGGAGACTGTATATGCCATTTCAGAGTGTGTACACAGCAAGAGGTTGTCGAGGAATAGTATAACCAATCTTTCCCTTTAACCATATCTCCAAACACAACAGTAGCCAGTCAGGTTGTCTGCAAGAGGAAAGCCAGGCCGCGCCCTATAACACACCCATCCCTTCACTACGCCATAAATTAATAAGCCTCGTATACAACAGCAAAACTAAGGAAATATCTGACATTAACCATACACAACCATACCATAACAATATCATCATAACATAAATAATAACAAATGACCAATGAGCGCCGCCGTGACGAGACTGCAGCTCGTTATCATTAGTTTATACACTTCATAATATCCTGTGATGTGATAACACACTCCACATGTATCTCACACGTTCACTGTAAGCCGGACATAAGTCAACACACACCTCAGCCTTCGTCCCCGGCCTGTTTCTCCGCAGCACCACCACAGTCTGGTCAGCCATCTTCATCTCCACTGTCTCAAGCCGAAGCCGTGGGCGGAGGAAGGAGTAGAGATTGACTTCCCTGCTTAGTCCTCGTAATGAATATTCCCTTATCAAACACGCTGGGATAATCGTTGAATAATTACTTTAGATAAGATGCCTTTACCCTTGGTTTAGATTTATCATACAAAAATAGATGCGTATACCCAAGTATATAGATGGATGGCAAGATCTATCAACAAATTTTGATAAAAATTTACGTAGATATCAGTATCAAAATCACTCCATTTGATTGCATTCTTTCATAACGCTGAAATAATTTATTAAACCATTGTTAGACAAAGTAAACAAAAATGTATTACGTACTAGGGAGTTCAGGTGAGTTAGAGCCAGAGCGGTCCTCTGCCTACCTCGAGATCAGCAATTTCAGGAACTCAAAATTATCCTGTAGCTCTTCCACATATCCATTTTTAATTCATAGGCTGCACCAGATAGGAATATAAACGATAGTACATATTATATATACAAATGTGTCCTATGTATGCAGTCTATCATGTCCGTATGCGTGTGGAAAATTTAAGGTTACGTAGCTAATACAACAAACCCTTATCATACCATCGTATGCTGGCTACATTCACAAGAAATGTTTACAAATAGACCTAACGATGCACTTATACGTCCTTTCACTTGAATATCAATGAAATTGAATGGTCTGTTTTGTTATCTATTATTTTAACATTATGCTGGATTTATGCACAACACGCTAGATGCCACACAAAATACATTCCTATTACTTCGATTAGTTACACACACACACACACACACACACACACACATACACACACACACACACACACACACACACACACACACACACACACACACACACACACACACACACACACACACACACACACACACACACACGCACGCACACACGCACGCACGCACACACACACACACACACACACACACACACACACACACACACACACACACACACACACACACACACACACACACACACACGTCAAATAAATTATTTTTCTCCTCCTTTAAAGATAAATTTCTGGAGTTTCCAAGCAGTGTGTGAATTTTCTCAAGTTTCCCTTTCCTAAAGCTCAATTTCTCTTAATCATCGTTGTTTTCTGTTTGGCAGCGTTTCTTCCTAAGGACTAACTCAGTGAATCACATATGAAATCTTTGTTCAAACTTCATATCCTTCACTAGAGATCTTCACAGCCGTTAACTACTGTAATGCCTCGTGGTTAAAGCAATCACACACTAATATCAAGCGATAGCCATGAGAGGGATGCATCCGAGGATCCAACCCCTGACTGGACATTCAACGCAAACGACGCCTTGCCAGTCAGAACATAATGATCATCATGGTCCAAGTGGTGTCCTGCCAATACAATAGGTATATGCTTTGTGTCGCGAGCCCATACCATCAGTGAAACTACTCAGCCATTTCATTGTAATGCATTTAACACTGAGAAGAAATCTGCTTTGTATTACAATAAGAGATTATGTTGTTATAACAGTATTTTTTGTCAGTACCAGAAGAGAACAGAAAATTACAATATTGTATATGAGAAAGAAGCGAAGCTCTTCTGCTCCCTGCATGAGGGGAGTCACTCTCGCCTCCCACATCCCGCCTCTGTGAACCTGCACACTAGAATAACAGTTGTGCTCAATACCAAAATGCTTGCGAAAAATATAATAATACGAGTATAGTCTTGCTCAATGCCAAAATACCTGCTAAGGGTGAGCAAATCAAACAAAAAGCACGGAGTAGTAGTAACAAATATGTAGCTCAAATCTTACTTCATTAACTTCCATTTCACATTTTGTCCTTGAAATAATTGTAATGTAGGCTACGTAACTCAATGTCAAAATAATTCATTAAATCACTGATCTTTACAGACTAAATTATGAACGAAGAGGAAGCTAAATTCAATAAAGATTGATGAAAGCCAGCATTGACCTCACATACAGCGTTCTCAAATGTTGTCTTAAATCTCAGATGTCTTAGATGTCTTTACATAAGCTATCATCTTGGAAAAAAAGATAGCCTATCTGACATACGAACCATTTCAAAACACAATGCACACTATAGACATCAATACATCCACTAGTGACTCCAGTTTGCAGGGAAAGATGAAAGTTATAGAACCAACACAAGCCTACCTACAAACTCTTATCATACATTAGATAAGATATGCTCCAATGAGGCTTAGTATATCTTTCGAACAAATTCACCGATGAAGAACAAAGTAATCGTGTCCTACTAACTACCGAGTGTCATAAATAAAACCAATGGATGTAAATAATTAATTTGCTATTTAGGTCAGCGGCGGTACTTTCATCTTACAACGTCATCAAAACGTTGCCACGCTCGCTCGGCAAAGTACTCATTCAAATTTATAATGTCAACAAGACGATTCACCACACTCGCTGTTAGTAAAATTAGGTAATAAATGCATCTAGCTGTGACAATGGAGGTAAGGATACATAGGTAAAGCCACAAGGAGTATAGTTAAGTAACAGCGCAAACCAAACTCAGGTAGTGTGCTTTTAAAAACTAACCACTCGTGTTTTTAAGTTGTACCATCGTCTTCCCACGCCACTTCACTTCGGCTCACTCCTCCTTCTCTCCTCTCTCTCTCTCTCTCTCTCTCTCTCTCTCTCTCTCTCTCTCTCTCTCTCTCTCTCTCTCTCTCTCTCTCCTCTCTCTCTCTCTCTCTCTCTCTCTCTCTCTCTCTTCTCTCTCTCTCTCTCTCTCTCTCTCTCTCTCTCTCTCTCTCTCTCTCTCTCTCTCTCTCTCTCTCTCTCTCTCTCTCTCTCTCTCTCTCTCTCTCTCTCTCTCTCTCTCTCTCTCTCTCTCTCTCTCTCTCTCTCTCTCTCTCTCTCTCTCTCTCTCTCTCTCTCTCTCTCTCTCTCTCTCTCTCTCTCTCTCTCTCTCTCTCTCTCTCTCTCTCTCTCTCTCTCTCTCTCTCTCTCTCTCTCTCTCTCTCTCTCTCTCTCTCTCTCTCTCTCTCTCTCTCTCTCTCTCTCTCTCTCTCTCTCTCTCTTTCTCTTCCCTTTCTACCTCTGCGAGCACCTCCTCCTCTCTCTTCTCGCATCCCCTCCTCACTCGCCGAGCCATCACCACTCCAGCACCCGCAGCCTGCCGACACGCGGTGATAAGCTGCTCCTGCCGGGTTAGTCTTTCTGGTCCGGGCGGTAACGTCCCGAGACACTGTCAGTTTAGGTCCAGTTGACCACTCATCCATATCTAGTCAAGTCCCACCGCCTCCGCAGTCTCTCGCGCTGCCTGTACCAACTGGCCTACGCATGGATGACAGCGAGAACTTAGTACACATTGACGCTGGTGTTATAAGCTTTGTGCAACATCACACAAAAGTTATGTGTCATTTCAAGAAAACACAAGAGTACTATTATCGTGTGTCAT
>JAXIVD010005784.1:0-7500 GCA_036785275.1 Cancer borealis
ACAGGGTGAGGGTAGTAAGGAGAATTATGATGAAGCCGAACTCACCTTCAAGCGCTTCGCCTCCACTTCATCTATTCTGCACTACTTCAACTTCATTTACATAGCTGCCAGTGATCACTTGAACTCGGCAAAAGAACACAAATCACCAGACCCGCGCAACTATAGGCGTTTACATGTGTCGCCAAACTCGTATGTCCTTGCCTTGTTTTCACGAACACGAGTTTAAGGAGAAATGTCTTGGTTGGTGTTGCCACAGTTTTCCTAATATATTTCAATCTTAATGCTTGTTTTTAGTTTTCTTTTATATTAAAAGCGACATATATTATATACATATTTTAAATTATAAGCACTGAAATGATCTTAAACATCTTAATTTCTTCAGATTTATTCGAAATAGATATCATGGTTTCTCCGTATATTTCGCACCGCTTCCACCCTTGACTCCACCTAAGGTAGAAGCCAACATCTCGCTATGTAGTACAAATTCCCTTATATATACTGTAGGATAGAGGCATCTGGCACTGAGAGAGGAGACTCAGTGGTCAGTGCCTTTCCGCCAAATGCAGTGGCAGTGGTATTTCTACCGCCGTACTGTGAAGGTGTGTTTCTTGTAAGATTATCAGTAAAGCTGCACAAGGACTCTTGCCTTTACCTTCTACCCTTCATGGCGCAGTGATTGGAGCTCCATCACACCTACGCTTACAAAGGCAACACCACGCCGCCCAGGATTCCCAACACCTCGCGGGACCAGACACGGGGCACCACGACGTCCTGCCCCCGTGGTAACGGGGCCTGATCTAACCGGCCTACTTGGCCAGATGGCGTCCCTAATGACACGCCGGGTCAACCAGCAACAGACCTCCTGCTGCTACCACCCCAGAAAAGGCGGGATGGAAATGACAGCTGCAGGATTCCGAACATGGCGCCACTCGGTGGAAACATGGCTGCGTTTAGCTGCATGGCCGGACGAAGAGGCCGTGCTTCACATAAGGCTGCTCTGTGTCCCTGACCAGTGTGCCCTGGACGCGAGGTTCAACACGGAACAGTGGGAGGCTCTGGACCCCAAGGCAGCGCTGGACGCCATCGGAAAAATTGTGCTACAGACATCGAACCAAGCTGTGAGGTGGTCGGACTTTTTTAACACGTGCCAGGCCCCAGGTGAGTCAGTGGGGATGTACGTACATGACCCGGTGTGCCCAAGAGGCTTCCAGTGTCCCGACTGCCGCAGTGACCTGTCGGAGTACATGCTCATGCGGAAAGTGATGATGGGCCTGCACGACCCCGCCCTAAAACAGGAAGTGTTCCGCCGGTGTGACTCCTTCAAAGACGTAGACAGCCTACGTAGCTATTGCTCCACTTTTGAAGCGGCCCAACGCGACGCAGCAAAATTTACGCGGGAAAGGGCGGTGGCGGGAGCTGACGTCACCGCCGATGACGTCACTGAGGAGGAGCCTCTAGTTGCCGCCTCGCGCCAGCCAACACGCCCTGCCAAGCCTGGTTATCGCAACCCTTCCACCGACTACCAGCCCAACGCGGCGGCCAAGCAGTGCTACAGTTGCGATGAGAGGCACAGCGCAGAAAAGACGTCGTGCCCGGCGCACACCCGCAAGTGTGGGGCGTGTGGCAAGCGGGGCCACTTCAAGAGGGTGTGCAGGACATCAAGGACGCAGGAAGCAGGTAAGCTGGTGAGCAGTGTTACCCTCGGCGCGGCGACCCTGAGCCCCAAGCCAGTCCTGCAGGTGGTCGTGGGGCCACAGACGAGCGGGGTGACACGGAAAGTGACGGCTGTAGCTGACACGGGGGCACAGGTGTGTGTCGCCGGCCCCAGCCTGATGGCATCGTTAGGTCTCAAGCCTGCGCAGTTAAAGCGTCGGGCTGGCATCCGAGACCTGGCAAAAATTCCCCGCACCAGCCTCGGCGCGGCGCTGTGCCGCATTAGCCTCGCCAGACGTTCTACCGTTCAAGAGGTATACTTCATTGAGTCTGTGGAGCGTATGTACCTGTCATTTACCACCTGCAAGGAACTGGGCCTCGTCCACGCGGATTTTCCCCAACCATCACCACTGGTTGCCGGCACGGGGCTGGTGGGTGACGACGTTAGCAGCGACATCCCGGCAAGACCCACCTCCATGCCTCTTCAGCCTCTCGAGGAAAACGTGGCACGTCTCGAGGAGTGGCTACTACGGCAGTTCTCGTCCTCAACCTTCAATGCTGACAGATACCCACTTCAGGTGATGCAGGGCCCTCCACATCGCATCCACCTCAAGGAAGGCGCGCGACCCCACACCTGCCACACACCAGCCTCCGTCCCAAAGCACTGGGCGAACGAAGTGAAGAGGCAACTCGACGACGACGTCAAGAGAGGGGTAATTCGTCCGGTGCCCGCTGGGGAGGCTGCCGAATGGTGTGCTCGGATGGTTGTGGTCGCCAAGAAATCAGGGAAGCCTAGGAGGACGGTCGACTTCCAAAAACTGAACTCCTGCTGCCTACGGGAGACGCACCACACCCCTGCCCCCTTCGACATGGTGGCTGATGTATCCCCGCACTCCTACAAGACCGTGGCCGACGCTCACTGGGGGTTTCATCAGGTTGAGCTAGAGGAGGAAAGCAGGCACCTGACGACATTCATCACACCATGGGGCGGTATCAGTACTGCCGTACACCCATGGGACACTGTTCTGCAACCGATGCCTACACTAAGAGGTTTGATGATGCCGTGGCTGACTTCCCTCGCAAGCATAAGTGTGTTGACGACACACTCCTTTAGACTCCAGCATTGAGGGGGCCTTCTGGCACACATATAACTTCATGGAACTGTGTGCTAAGAAAGGCATCACCCTCAAGCCTGAGAAGTTCAAATTTTGTTGCCGCGAAGTGGAGTTCGTGGGCTTCCACCTTGGATGGGAGGAGTACAGGCCGACAGAGGACAGACTGACAGCCATCCGAGACTTCACCATGCCGGCACAGCCCACCATCACGGACGTGAGGTCCTGGTTTTATTTTGTTAACCAACTGGCGCCATTTCTGGCCACTGACCCCGTAATGTCTCCCTTTAGGGACCTCTTCAAGATGCCCACAGGGAAAAAGGTCTACTGGGATGAGCAACTCCAGATGAAATTGAGGCAGGCTAAGGAAACCATCTGCCAGCTGGCCAAGGACGGGCTTTCCTACTACGACCGAACCAGACCCACAGTCGCCATCACTGACTGGAGTAAGGAGGGGATCGGATTCATGGTCCTTCAGCAGTACTGTTCCTGTGTGTCGGCGGATGCACCGTTCTGCTGCAAAGGAGGGTGGCGCCTGGCTCTCTGTGGCAGCCGCCACCTCACCGCGGCGGAGGCAGGATACGCTCTCATTGAAGGGGAGGCCCTCGCGGTGGCCTGGTGTCTCCGTAAGGCCCGACTATTCCTGCTGGGGTGCCCTAACCTGGTGCTAGTAACCGACCACCGCCAGCTGGTGGGATTGCTGGGTAATAGGGCTCTCACAGACATCATAAATCCGCGCTTGTTCCGCCTGAAGGAGCAAACTCTGCAGCATCGGTTCACCGTCCGCTACCCTCCTGGTAAGAGGAACTGCGCTGCAGACTTTCTATCCAGATATCCATCTATGAAGACACCGCCGGATACAACAGACGAAGAACAAGACGAGGAGCTAGCGGCCGCTATGGCTGCATCCGTGGTGGCAGCTCTAGACTTCAGCGACAGCCTCACCCTTGACGAGGACATGGTGCTCCAGGCCTCACAGGACGACCCCGTTTACCAGCTGGTAGTAGCCAAGGTACTGGCTGGTGACTGGCATCCCCAGAGGGCTCAAGAACCGGCATGTCTCAGGCCGTACTATAATGTAAGAGACAGGCTGGGCACATCACGAGGCCTAGTGACGTATATCTACGACCAGAACCACCCACGCCTCGTAATCCCCGACAATCTACGCCATCAGGTAGCTGCAAACCTCCACGTGGGTCACCAAGGCATCGACTCCATGTTGAGGAGGGCGCGACAAACGGTGTACTGGCCCGGCATCGAGGGAGACCTACATCATCAACGCTCCTCCTGCGAAACCTGCAACACCCACGCGCCGTCTCAACCCCCAGAGCCTCTGCTACTCACACCACCTCCCCGCTACCCCTTCCAACAGACAGTAGCTGACATATGTCAGCTGGAGGGACACCACTACCTGGTGTATGCAGACCGGCTGACGGGGTGGTTGGAGGTTACACACTTAACAGAGGGCACGGCCTCAAGTGGAATTAGAGACTGACTACGGCAGTATTTCCGTCGCTGGGGCGCTCCTGAACAGCTCTCCATGGATGGAGGAACCAACCTGGGGAGTGAGGAAATGAAGACATTCTTCGGAAAATGGGGAGTGAGTACGCGAGTGTCATCAGCTCATTACCCACAGTCAAATGGCAGGGCAGAGGCGGCGGTGAAGACCGCCGAGATGGTGCTGCGTGGCAACACTGGGGCGGACGGAAGCCTCGACAATGACAAGGCGTCACTGGCGCTAATGCAGTATCTCAATACACCTCTCCGGGACATCGACAAGTCACTCGCGCAGCTGGCAACAGGCCGACAGTTGCGAGATGGCGTACCAGCCGTCACGTGCAGGCTACAGGTCGACAGGTTCTGGGGGTAGACACTACGTCAACGTGAGCGTCAAATGGGGCTGCATATGGAAAGAGTGCTACAAGAGCGTGCTAATACTCGCCAACGTCCTCCCCTCGTCCCTGGCGGCAGAGTGCTGGTGCAAGAACAACACACCAAGACCTGGAACAGGGCAGGAACGATCGTGGAGGATAGAGGAAACAGACAATACCTCATCCGATTGGATGGTAGCGGGCGAGTATCTCTCAGGACCAGGGAACACCTGAGACCCTGCCACGCGTTCCCGTCAGCTGACGAGCCAAGTGACACAAGTGAGGAAGTGGCCGATGCGATGCAGCCACCGAGCCCTCAACAACAATCTCAAGTGCGTGCCCCGGCCAAGAGGCAGACGCGGCCACCACGATGGCTTGAGGATTATATTGTGTAACACACACACACACACACACACACACACACACACACACACACACATACACACACACACACACACACACACACACACTAACACGCATACAGACGGACACACACGAAGATATTATGTAATTCTTTTGTGTTATTTTCTTAAGGGATACTATTATGTGCACGGCAATGTATGTGACAAGGTATTACGGAGATTAATTGTGCTTTGTTATTTTCTTTTTCTGTTTGGAGATGCTATTATTTTGTATTAAATGTACGATTGCATGCAACAAAGATTGCCTGCATACAATCTTTTTAAAGGGGGGAGTTGTAGGATAGAGGCATCTGGCAACTGAGAGAGGAGACTCAGTGGTCAGTGCCTTTCCCGCCAAATGCAGTGGCAGTAGTGATGGGCGTTCCGGCTCTTTTCCGAGAACCGAGTCTTTCGTTCTCGTTCACTCCAAAGAGCCAGCTCTTCCGGCTCCCAAACGGCTCTCAAATATTTTATTTTAGTTCCCCATATTCTGTTTATAGTCTTTATAATTTAGAAAGAATTTCTTAGGATAACTTGGCTAGTTAGCTTTCAAAACCTACTGAATTAAGGAAAGGTGAAAAATCTTTAAAAAAAACGTTTGTTCATTTATTTTAATTTAAACCAAATTTATATCAAATCATAGACTAAATCAAATGTACCTGTTATTTAATTAAAAGGTTAAAAAGCCTTAAAAAAATTACTTTAATTAATACCAATCATAGAAAACATTAATGAATTTATACACAATCCACCTAAACAACTTGTTTCACAGTTTCAGACATGCAGTGTATTCAAACTGAGAGGAATTTCTCTGACTTAATAATAATACCCATAAACATTATTAAAGATAAAGTTAAAATTAAAACATAAGATATAGTTAAAGTTAAATCAAATACAATGCTTCTCAAGTTTTCTTTTTTTTTTCTTCATTATTTATATATCGGTTACGTGTTTTGAGGCTTGAAAACATAAAAAACATAATTTAGTTGAGAAATAAAGTCTATAAAAATTAGTTATCTACATGTCTGTACAGTGTACACACTTTCACAAACTCGGTCACACACACATACACAGACAGACAGACCGACAGACAAACACACACACACAAACATAATATCTATTTCCTTTCCTATCTAATATCTATATATCTATCTTAAAGATAGATATATAGATATCTTAAAGATAGATAGATAGATAGATAGATAGATATTAGATAGGAATGGAAATAGATATTATATTTGTGTGTGTATGTGTGTGTGTGTGTGTGTGTGTGTGTGTGTGTGTGTGTGTGTGTGTGTGTGTGTGTGTGTGTGTGTGTGTGTGTGTGTGTCTATCTGTCGGTCTGTATGTTTGTGTATGTGTGTGTGTGTGACTGAGTTTGTGAAACTGTGTACAGACATATAGATAACTAATGTTTTTAGACTTTGTTTCTCAACTAAATTATGTTTTTTATGTTTTCAACCATCAAAACACGTAACCGGTTTATAAATACTGAAAAAAAATTTTTTCTAACAAACTTTTTGGCGTATATTTAGATTAAATTATATGAATATATAGAACTTTTAAAATCACATCATTTAGTATTAGTGCATTTTTTCTGTACGACTAATATTTACACGACAAAAGACAAGAATTAATGTTTATGGTTGGGTGGGGGTGTGGGGTTACGTAATAACGGTTATCTCTCTCTCTCTCTCTCTCTCTCTGTCTCTCTCTCTCTCTCTCTCTCTCTCTCTCTCTCTCTCTCTCTCTCTCTCTCTCTCTCTCTCTCTCTCTCTCTCTCTCTCTCTCTCTCTCTCTCTCTCTCTCTCTCTCTCTCTCTGTCTCTCTCTCTCTCTCTCTCTCTGATAGATAGATATTAAATGAGAAAGAAAATAGATCATATGTGTGTGTGTGTGTGTGTGTGTGTGTGTGTGTGTGTGTGTGTGTGTGTGTGTGTGTGTGTGTGTGTGTGTGTGTGTGTGTGTGTGTGTGTGTGTCTGTCTGTTTGTCTGTCTAACAGACAGAAAACTCCATAGTTTTCGTTTTTACAAAACGAAATGTTAAATACTAGTTTGACAAAAATTATGTTAAATAGTTATTTTCTTACCTTCAAAAGGCCTTTCAGCTGGTGTAGTCTGATTTTGAATAACGCTAATAGTTAAGAATTTTTTTTTTTCGAGGGTCATTTATCATTGAGTTTCATTTTCAATAGAATGAAAAAAAAGTTTGTTTCATTTAACTTCCCTAATTACTCTTAATCATTTTACGTCAATTTCATAGTTTTCGAGTTATAAGGAAAAAACCTTAACGATTAGTTTGACAGAAAAAATGCACCTATAATCATTTAAATAATTTTAAAAGGCGTATCAGCTAGTGTAGTTATTTTTTATTTTTATTTTACTCACAGGTTATGAAAATAAAAATTTCCTTCATTATATAAAGAGTAATTTCATTTTTAAATGTTGCAACAGAAAGTTGGGT
>JAXIVD010005784.1:15000-27185 GCA_036785275.1 Cancer borealis
ATTACAAGTTTGAGTGAAAAATCGTGTGGGAGTTGTGTATAACGCATATTGTTTATAGCAAAAAAATCGGGCAAATTCGCAATAATTTCTGAAATAAAACATCACATATTGTGAAATAACCATTCCTGAATATGATTTGATTGTGATCAAATGTCATATAATCGTTATATCGGCTTGGGAATGAATTTTTCATAACAATTCGTGGCGCGAAAGGCAAAAGGCGAAAGAGGTCACAAGAAGAAGAAGAAGACCAAAACAAAGGCCAACAACATAAATAGTTCAATTCATTGGTCCCATGACGCTATTATAAGTCTCATGGAAAAATGTTCATGAGCAGAAGAAGAAGAAGAGAAGTGCTTCCTCCATAACGGCTTGTGTTGTTGTTATGATCAGCTGATTCCACAAGGTTAGTTCTTCTACGTGTGTGACCAGACTGGTAGTCGTATCGCTGTAAATCCAGAAGAAACGGAAGCCAGGCTAGCGTTAGCAAAACCTAGTGTGACCGTAGCTTCATCAGCTTCTATTGTATACTCTGAATCATGCTTGAAATAAAATTTGAAACAATTTCCAAATATTTTGCTTATTTTCTACGTTTTCACTGAGCATGGCAGGATAAAAGAAAAAGTACGTACGCCGGGAAAGTGATGTATGGTGATAAGATCATTGGAAAGAACATTGCTAGATAGAAGAGGAGGAGGAGGCAATGAAACCAACAAGCTGACTAGAGATCATCACCAATAAGGAATTACAATGGAGTTATTTTACACAGTCTCTGAGAAACGCTCTCTCGATGACATTCAGCAAACATCGTAAGTTGATTAGGAATGTTAAATTTTTTCTTCTTGATGTTATTTATGGGTATATGCAAGTATGAGTGAATTGATTACGAGTGACTTAGGATGTTGTGTTCAAGTTTTGGTTATATTTTACAATTATTCTCAACACTAAGATGTTGTGTATCCTGCCATGCTCAGTGAAAACGTAGAAAACAAACAGAATATTTGGAAATAGTTTCAAATCTTATTTCAAGCATGCATGTATATTAGTATGGACTACATTGGCTATGTATGTATGCGTTTTCAGTTTAAAATTTCAATATTCCTGGTAATTATTGCAAATATGGTGTTTTTATTGGTGTCTTAGGATTTAATAATTGCCGCCCACCGATGACGTATGTTGACTAATTTGTTTTTGTTGCTCATAAACATATACTTCACATCACTCTGAGTTGTTTGCTTTTTGTTTGAGATTTCTATGATGATTTTAAGTATTTTATTCATATAAAACAAACAAAAAATCGCCTCAGGACACATTTACGAAAGATCCGATTTCGAGTGCACAGTCACGTATGGTGTATTCTATGGTATTGCATATTAATATAAACTACATGGGCTATGCATGTAAGTGTTTTCAGATTGAAATTCCAATATTCCTGGAAATTATTGCAAATTTGGTGTTTTTTATTGGTGTCAGGATTTAATAATTGTCGCCCACCGATGACGTATGTTGACTAATTTGTTTTTGTTGCTCATAAACATATTCTTCACATCACTCTGAGGTGTTTGCTTTTTGTTTGAGGTTTCTATGATGATTTTAAGTATTTTATTTAAATAAAACAACAAAAAATCGCCTCAGGACACATTTGCGAAAGACCCGATTTCGAGTGCACAGTCACGTATGGTGTATTCTATGGTATTGCATATTAATATAGACTACATGAGCTATGCATGTAAGTGTTTTCAAATTGAAATTCCAATATTCCTGGAAATTATTGCAAATTTTGTGTTTTTCTTGGATTCTTAGGATTTAATAATTGTCGCCCACTGATGACGTACGTTGACTAATTTGTTTTTGTTGCTCATAAACACATTCTCTACATCACTCTGAAGTGTTTGCTTTTTATTTGAGGTTCCTATCTTATTTCTAAGTATTTTATATGATTTTTCTAAAAATCTGCTGTAGGACCGGTTTGCAAAAGGTCAGATTTCGAGTGTCCAGTCAAGTATAGTGTAGTCTATACCTTAGCTTATAAAGAGCTGTTTGTCGCGTCAACAATTTGGATGAAATAAATATATGTTATTTTTGACAAACATAATGTGGTGCCCGGGGGGGGGGACGGGGGCGTTATTTTATTTATAGTTGTTAATTGTTGTTATTTTATTCTTTATTTAATTTGTTTTACTTTCACTTCACTGCTGAAGGACCACCAGTGTGGTGCCTTGTCATTAAATTAACTTCTAATGGGGAACTCTTATGGCAATTAACAAGATCTTTACCTTGATTAATTATACTTTTTAATGGTCCCTGATGTTATTTATTTCCCTGTATATTAAAAAGAAAAGCTGCCACCACCCCCAAAGGTTTAATGAGAATTAGGGGATTCTCAGGGAATTTAGTTTCTTCCTAAAGGGAAGTTAAAATATTCGAAAGAGAAAATAAGTACTACCAGGGATCTTATTGTTTCTGGTTATGCAGACATAATAATTCTTCCTCATTAAATAAGAATACCCGATTCTTACTCCTGAATCAATGGGCTGGGTCTATCAGACCGTCCTACGTGACACATAGTTCCCTAAGGCTTAACTCGGAAGTTTGGCATTGGCTTTCTAGCCGTTCATTTATTTACAAAACAAAAGAAAGTAAATGAGAAATTGGTGTAACTGTCGTGGAGGCATTCTTTCCCTGTGGACGTGATCAAAGTTGAGTTCCGAGTTTATAATTCACTTCCTTAACTCAGAAGTTAATACACAGTCACAATAACATAGAAATTACCATGAAAAATATAAATTGTACGCCATGAAATATTTTGTAGGGGAACAGGGGACCATGCGGTTTTGAAACCACGTTGTCCTTCTTTAAGAGAAGGAAATTGGTATTATCCACTTATAATAGATCTCAATAGGGGTTTATATATATTGTCAGGCTACTGGGGAAGATTATGGATTATATATTAATGGTGAGAGGCATTGAATTTCACAAATATTGAGGGATTTCGAGAGCGCTGTCACTCTCCTGTGGACGTGATCAAAGTTGAGTTCCGAGTGACGCTCTCTGGGAAAAAAAAGGCGGGAGACGAGGAGGGGGAAGGGGGGGTTTCGAGAATATTCCTCCTTTGATCTTATTATTAATTGATTATTGAGACATGAAAGGATTATCAGCTTATAGGAAATTAATTTTGACGCTAAATAAGTAACATTTAGATATCTATTGAACTTAATCTCTGGGTTACTATATAGGGGAAAATTCTGGTGTACGTGACCTTTGTCAGCTCGACAGGCCCATGGGGCGTGATCGCCTCACATGATGAAATATTACATCATTCTTAACAAATCTTTGTGAGAGATAACTAAGTAGATTAATTATATTTGATTATGGAGAGCATTTTAACAAGTTAATGACAATTAATATTGATTAGATTATGATATTAATTTCTTTCCATAGAAAACTGTCTTGGGGGGGGGTGACTGCATAGGATTTGAAAGTTTGGAGAAACAATTCTAATATAAACATTAATATAAACATATAGTATAAAATTATGAATGATATGTGAGTAAAAACATTTATATAATGCAGTATCACCTTGGGAATACAGGATCTAAGGGCAGACTAAACAAAACAAAAAGGTACATTCAGTAGGCCAGTTTGAGATAAAATTGGAGGCATCACACGACTTTTCCCTCCGGGTGAAATGTTTTTACTCACTAATAATAATAAAAATTTACATCTTAACATATTTACAATTTAGGAACTGGTTTAGTGGTCACTAAAGTTACAACCCACCTTGGTTTTTCATCAGTCTAACATTCACTCGACCTTCCCCATCACTCCACTACTTCTGCAGCCCTTCCTGGCTAAAACACTGGCAACGTAATATGTGGTTCCTGAGAAACCAATTGTCTGGCTACTGCTGCTACTTGGCTGTAGTTCAGATTATTGTAGGGCACACCGCAGTCCACATACTCATGAGAGAAGTATGGATGATCTCGTCAACTGTACAAGATCCCGGACACTCAGTAGCTAAGTTGAGCCTTCCCTACCCTTGGCTTACACACCAAAACAAACAATAACATAAATTCTCAGTCATTCATCTTCATTTTCTCACAACATTCGCATTCAATCACCCTTCATTCGTTTCCGCAGCAAGTGGTCATACAGGAAGCATTTGACAGAGCTTAGGCTACGTCCTGATGTCTCCTCCACCTCCTAACACCGGCAGACTGTAGCTTAGAGGCCTAATCACACTACTACCAGGTGTGATTCCCTCACGTTAAAGTGGCCTACAGCTTCCTGAACTAGTACATTGTGTGAACTACACACAATCCTGTGAATTTGTCTTCTACCTCAAAAGTTCACCACTCCTTCAGGGCTCAAACTAGGCCCGGGGGAATCAAGGTGGATAGTCTATCGACCTGTCTCACCTGGGTCGATTCACAAACAACATATCTCCAAGGGCACTGCAACTTAGCACCACTAATTGTCCAAACCTGTTCCTTTATATCTTAAAACTAACACCCATTGTGGCATACTTCTTTGGGGTTGTTTCTGCCCAGCCACTGTACCTAACACTCCTCTATATATCTTCGAGGTCTTTTCCTAAGCCGTGGAGGCATTGATTCTTCATTGTCTTCCTTGGCACACGACACTTCCAAGGGGGTTAATAACCATTCCTCGGTACCCTCATACGGCTTCACTTTCTCAGCCGCCCTTTGCACCTTTTGTCTGGTAAAGACGTTCTCTAGCAGGTAAGCACCACCATCCCTAATGATTTCTATAGTCTTGTAGGGACCGGTCCACTTAGGGTTCAGTTTCCTGCTAGTACCTGGCAGTGTCACTTCCTTTCTGACCCACACCAATTGTCCAACACTGACGGCTTGGTTAGTTCTTTTTCTATTCGCCACTTCCCGGTACCGTCGTGTCTGTTTGAGATGGGTCTGTTTGATCACCTCCTTAGCCACCTCTAGTCCTTCGGGGT
Organism: Cancer borealis; assembly: GCA_036785275.1. Classification (NCBI taxonomy): domain Eukaryota; kingdom Metazoa; phylum Arthropoda; class Malacostraca; order Decapoda; family Cancridae; genus Cancer; species Cancer borealis. Next base: position 19,973 of record JAXIVD010005784.1, read on the forward strand.
CTCCTGCAATACTGGGGAGGGGGGAATCCACTTGACGAGGGGCATGGCGTCCGAAGAAGGCGAAGAAAGGCTGGACGGCCGTTGAAGAGTGCACAGCATGGTTGAGTACTGTCTGGCAGGACGCCAGATACTGCGGCCACTTGAGTGGGTACCCTGCACATAGGATAGCCAGTACCGTCTTGAGGGACGAATGGAGCCTCTCCGTGGTGCTGTTCCCTCGGGGATGATATGGGGTTGTATGACAGTTGGCAACCCGATGCCTCCGGCAGAGGTCTTGGAACTGCCGGGACACAAACTCCAACCCGTTGTCGTGGACCACAGACTGGGGGTGCCGAAGTCTGCGAGGTACTGCTCCATGCTCTCCACGACAGTGTGTGTGTGTTTTGTTTTAAGTGGGTATAATTTTACGAACCTACTGAAATGATCCACTACTGTTAAGACATATCGATAACCATGTGTCCCTGCGGTCATATCAGTAAGGTCAATGCCTAATCTTTCTAATGGTTGTGATACTGATGGTAATTCTTGCCATTTCTGTTGCAATCCTGTGGTACCCTTAAACTGTTGGCAAGTGAGGCAATTTTTTACATACTGGTTAACTTCAGATTTCAGGTTGGCCCAATAGAAAAATTCTTCTGCCTTGGCTATTGTTTTCTTTTGCCCGAAATGTCCAGAAACTACATGGGCAAATTCTAAAGCTTTCTGTTTGAGTGGTTGAGGAACTACCAAGCAATAGTGAAGGGTGCCATCTACTTTTTCCTTAATAAAATACAAGACTTTTTCTTCTACTACAAACTGATCTAAGATGACTTTAGGGTATAATTTTGTAGGTAGTTTTCCCCCTTCCAAATATTCTGCTAGTTCTTTCCATCTCTCATCTTCTCTTTGGGCTTCGGCTATGGCTGTTAGACTTAGTCCTAAATAATTTCTGGGCTCGGCTATCTGACGAACTACTCTTACTGGCCTTGACAAACTGTCAGCCACCACATTTTGTTTCCCTTTTAGATACTTAATGTCGTAAGTATATTCCCTCATTTCCAGTATCCACCTGCTCATTCGGGGGCTTTTGGTTTTCCTCTTGAAAATACTAGTTAATGGTTGGTGGTCAGTAAAAATGCTAAATTTTGTTCCCCATAAATAATGATGGAAATTTCTGCATGTTAACACTACTCCTAGGGCTTCTCGATCGGTGGCTGAATATCTAGATTCAGTGGGGTTTAATTTTTTTGAAAAGTAACCGATGGGCTTGTTGCTTCCATCTGCTTGAATCTGGCTTAGGACACCTCCAACATGAGTGTTGCTAGCATCCGTGGTGACTATAAATAGTTGTGTTAATTCTGCCTTAACTAACACTGGGGCATCACTGAGTATTTGTTTTAGGGTGGTAAAGGAGTGTTGGCATTTTTTTGTCCAATTAAATTTAGTATTCTTTTTTGTGAGGTTGTTTAGGGGGACTGCTAATTTGGCAAAATTTTGGATGTGTTTACGATAGAAAGAACACATTCCTAAGTATCGTCTGACTCCTTTAACTGTGTTGGGAGGAGGCATTTTTTTGATGGCTTCTATATTTTTAGGGTCAGGTTTACATCCTACTTTAGAGACCAAATGGCCCAAAAATTTTAATTCTGCCTCTCCAAAAGTGCATTTGCTCAAATTTAATTTGATGCCACTTTCCTCTAGGGTCTGAAAGATCTTTTGGACTCTAGTTAACATGGTGGAAAAATCAGGGGCCCACAAGATTATGACATCCAGATAATTTCTAACCCATCCCTCCTTCAGTAAAGGGGTTAAGATTGAGGCCATTTGTCGAGAGCAGGACAATCCAAACGGGAGTCTGTGGAAGCGATATAATGATATTCCATCACTAAAGGTGGTAATGTCTCGATAACTGTCTTTGATGGTAATTTGGAAGTAGGCTTCCTTAAGATCCAGGGTGGTATAGAAAGCCTGGCCCGAGGCTTGCTCGACTAATTCGTCCAACCTTGGGAGAGGATAAATGTCAGTGGCTAAATGAGTATTTACTTTTCTGTAATCGAGACACATCCTCTTAGAGCCATCTGATTTGCTCACTAATACAATCGGACTGAGCCATGCAGCAGTCGATTTTTCTATAATTTCCCGGGCTTCCATATCTTCTAGCATTTGGCTAATTATTTCCTTTGAGGCTTCAGGATACCGGTACATAGGGGCCCTCACAGGACTATCATCTGTCAACTGAATCTCCACAGGGGGGACATTAAGGGTTCCCAATTCTCCCTCTTCCAGCAAAAATAGCTGATCATGGGCTAAGATGACTTTATTTGATTCTGCTTTTTGTGTTTTCCTTAAATGGGACATGGGTAATTTAGATAATAGGTGATTTAACTTTTCTTTACGTCCTCCAGGAATACTAGGTTGGTCGGAATGGGGAAGGAGGTCATTTTGAATGTGCTGTACTGAAGGTGAATTTACTTCGCCCTTCTCATACCAGCCAAAAAGGGTGCCTATTTTAAAAATTTTGGGTACTTTGGTGTTGTTAGTTACTGGGCAGGGAATAGTTTGATCATCATTTACGTTAATACAAAAGGGGTGACAGTTACTGGAGGGTTTTCCCCGTTAGGGGAATGAATTTGGTTTGATATGGATCTAGCCGAATTTCTTTGGGATTATGCAATTGGTTCTCAAGTTTTAATGATATTACTGGGGGAGGAAGTTGAGTTACGTTACGGACTGCACTTTTCCGGGGTCGAATTTGGTGGACGGCATAAGGAGCCTTTCCCCAATGAAATAACTTCTTTTCAGGATCCCATAGGAATGAGGAATGGAATAAGATGTCAGTTCCCAGCAACATGTCTGCTTGCAAATAGCTGTTTGGAATCACTGGGACCCATTTCTTTACTACCGTTTGCAGCCCAATACCTACTTCCACTAACACTGAACCCAGTATTCTGAGGGGTGTTCCTGTTACTCCTTGGAGACAAGGGAATTTTCTTTTCTGGTGGAGTTCACAACCTAATTTACTTCTGGTGGATTCTTTTATTAAAGTCTAACTACTACCAGTATCTACCAAAGCTGACACTAATTTATTGTTTACTGATAGTTGAATTATAGGAGAGGTGGGGGCCTGAGTTAGTCAGCTATGATTCTGGTTAATTCTCCCTGGGCAATTGGCATTTCCCCTTCTGCAATTCATGCGTCGGCAGTCAAAGCACGACCCATCATGGGGAGCTGAGACACATTCTCTCAGGTTGTGAGTGTGGGAACGACAATAAGGGCAGAATACTTTTGGCTTGGGAGAGGACCATGACCGTCCAGAAGGAGTAAGGGACTGATACTGATGGTATTGACTGGGTGGGCTAATTGATTTGAGCTGGCTTAATTGAGTTGTCAGGGCCTTCATCTGTTCCTTGAGATCCTCTATCTCGGACTTGCTTTCTGACTCTGGGGAGGGGGCTGGGGCAGAAGTTAGGGGTCGGGTGACTTTTGGTCTTACTGACTTTTCATTTTCTCTGGACACCTGCTGTACAGATGGGGTTTGTGTTTCCAAGAAAAGTTGTCTTTGGTACTCAACTCTGTCCAGGAATTTATTTAGGGGGTAGGCTTCATCTAAGAAACCTTCCAATTTATCTTTGAGATCTCGTGGTAGACCTTGCCATACCTTTCGTTTTAGGTATTTGTTTCTATCAGGGAATTTTTCATTTGGAAATTTAGACTCTAAAGTGGCGTATTTGCAAATGGTTCTATTACAAAAGATTTGTGGGCTTTCTCCCCAGTCATAAAATTCATTTTCTAAATTCTGCCACGCTCGGTCTAGATTCACATCTACAGCAAACTCATCTTTTAATAGCTGACAAAAATGACTCCATGAAAGGTTCGGCTGTTTTCGTTGGTGGTTATGTATGAGCATGACTATTTCTGATCCTAACCTGCTTTTGGCGACTTGGATTCGGGAGGCATCCTCGGATGTGGCCTGTTCTATCAATTCAATAAACATTTGGAGGCGTGTTGAAGCCTCTAGGTCCTCCAGGTGGTTTAGTTCGAGCATGGGGATGTCTCTCGGTTTGGTTACTGGGGGGCGACTAACTACAGGTGAGGCAAGGGTCTCTTCCTGTTTGATGACGCGACTTCCTATTCTCTCTATTACCGCGGCCTGTTGTCGTACCACATTTTTTAATTCTTCGATTTCCCCCCTCATGATTTTGGAGTTTTCAAGATTCCGATTGCCCTCTACAATCTCCATTTCTCTGTCTTCATACTCCATTTTGGCTAGGGATACTGGGTCGGTTTGTATCTTAATCTAGGCTACTTCATGATTTAATCCGACTCTTCCCCATCCATGAAATTTCTTATGGTTTTTCTGAGTTTGCTTTTTACTCTTTGTTTACCTTCTTGATTCCAATGAATTCCATCCTCTGATAGGTTCTCTACCCAAAACTCACTGTTGAAATGGATTTGTTGATTGGGCAGGTGTTTTTGTAATTTTTTATTTATGGCCCTTTGTACTTTCCTATAATCCTGATGGGACATGAATTCTTCATTGGGGTAGAATCTGGGTTCTATTAAGCATACCCATACTACTGCTTGGCAGTCTTGTTCAATAGACTCTATTATTTGGCTAATGTTCTCTACAATGTCTCTAGGATTTGATTCCTGGTCAATATCATTACTGCCTATCCAAAGTATACATAGGTCATGTTTCCAGTTTAGCACTTCATTCATTCGGGTATCATTATTGAAATTGTCTGCTCTACCTCCAGGTGCTCGGAATATTCTTATTTCTGTATTTTCCACTACTAACTTGTTTGGAATTTGACTATGACCCACCACTGAAATTTTCCACATTCTCCCTTGTTGTGGTAATGTTAGGCAGTGCTCAAAACACTTTGAATCCCACCGCTTAAGCCACCAGTATGGTGCCCGGGGGGGGGGGGGGGGACGGGGGCGTTATTTTATTTATAGTTGTTAATTGTCGTTATTTTATTCTTTATTTAATTTGTTTTACTTTCACTTCACTGCTGAAGGACCACCAGTGTGGTGCCTTGTCATTAAATTAACTTCTAATGGGGAACTCTTATGGCAATTAACAAGATCTTTACCTTGATTAATTATACTTTTTAATGGTCCCTGATGTTATTTATTTCCCTGTATATTAAAAAGAAAAGCTGCCACCACCCCCATAGGTTTAGTGAGAATTAGGGGATTCTCAGGGAATTTAGTTTCTTCCTAAAGGGAAGTTAAATTATTCGAAAGAGAAAATAAGTACTACCAGGGAAATATAGGCGACCAATGAAAGAAAAGGGGAATTGATTTAACAATTGAGTTATTTGGTAGAGTGGACTGAGTTTCAATAAGGCACATGGATTCGTGGATTTGTTTCATATTCTTTTTCAAGAGTGTTGAGCACTTCCCCACACTTACCTTACCACACCAACGGAGGTTATTATTAACACGGAATCACTTTCTCGGATTTTACTTGGGTTATTTATTTATGGTATACTTTGAATATCACAGGCTGATCATTGAGTCTTAGAAACACAGCTTAGTTATAGTATCAGACAACTTAATGGTTCATGGCAGAAATAACCTTCCTCAAAAAAGAAAATAAACACACAGAGTTGGCAATACTTATCTCACCTCGAGATACCAAACTCTTCACACATTACAAATTATACCCTTGACTCCCTTCCCTGAAAAATATCACCTTAAAGTAATATTATAATTTTGTAACTGGGCCTGAGAACAGTTAAAGAACCTTTTCTCAGGGGATTTCCGAAAGTAAGGTGATCTCATTGTTTCTGGTTATGCAGACATAATAATTCTTCCTCACTAAATAAGAATACCCGATTCTTACTCCTGAATCAATGGGCTGGGTCTATCAGACCGTCCTACGTGACACATCGTTCCCTAAGGCTTAACTCGGAAGTTTGGCATTGGCTTTCTAGCCGTTCATTTATTTACAAAACAAAAGAAAGTAAATGAGAAATTGGTGTAACTGTCGTGGAGGCATTCTTTCCCTGTGGACGTGATCAAAGTTGAGTTCCGAGTTTATAATTCACTTCCTTAACTCAGAAGTTAATACACAGTCACAATAACATAGAAATTACCATGAAAAATATAAATTGTACACCATGAAATATTTTGTAGGGGAACAGGGGACCATGCGGTTTTGAAACCACGTTGTCCTTCTTTAAGAGAAGGAAATTGGTATTATCCACTTATAATAGATCTCAATAGGGGTTTATATATATTGTCAGGCTACTGGGGAAGATTATGGATTATATATTAATGGTGAGAGGCATTGAATTTCACAAATATTGAGGGATTTCGAGAGCGATGTCACTCACCTGTGGACGTGATCAAAGTTGAGTTCCGAGTGACGCTCTCTGGGAAAAAAGGCGGGAGACGAGGAGGGGGAAGGGGGGGTTTCGAGAATATTCCTCCTTTGATCTTATTATTAATTGATTATTGAGACATGAAAGGGTTATCAGCTTATAGGAAATTAATTTTGACGCTAAATAAGTAACATTTAGATATCTATTGAACTTGATCTCTGGGTTACTATATAGGGGAAAATTCTGGTGTACGTGACCTTTGTCAGCTCGACAGGCCCATGGGGCGTGATCTCCTCACATGATGAAATATTACATCATTCTTAACAAAGCTTTGTGAGAGATAACTAAGTAGATTAATTATATTTGATTATGGAGAGCAATTTAACAAGTTAATGACAATTAATAGTGATTAGATTATGATATTAATTTCTTTCCATAGAAAACTGTCTTGGGGGGGGGGTGACTGCATAGGATTTGAAAGTTTGGAGAAACAATTCTAATATAAACATTAATATAAACATATAGTATAAAATTATGAATGATATGTGAGTAAAAACATTTATATAATGCAGTATCACCTTGGGAATACAGGATCTAAGGGCAGACTATCAAAACAAAAAGGTACATTCAGTAGGCCTGTTTGAGATAAAATTGGAGGCATCACAATAATAAAGTGTTTAAAGTGTTTTAAGTGCTTAACATGAGAGAGAGAGAGAGAGAGAGAGAGAGAGAGAGAGAGAGAGAGAGAGAGAGAGAGAGAGAGAGAGAGAGAGAGAGAGAGAAGAAGAAGAAGAAGGGAGACGGGAGAGGCGACTGAGAGCGGGAAAGCAGGAGAGGGAGACACAGCATGTCGCATACATAACACAGTCGTGCTCCTCCAGCTCTTCCGTCTCCAGTCTCCC
>JAXIVD010005785.1:0-7500 GCA_036785275.1 Cancer borealis
TTTATCCTGCTACACACGCAAAATCACTAAAACACTTTTTAGCATCCAAACCTAATTGATAATTATTGTATTTTTAAACTTACCTGTATTTATGTAGATTACTTATATGCTCTGTCATCAAATATAACTTCTGGAACCTCGGGTGTAGTTACAGGAATTGTGTGTATGTGTATTTGAAAGCCGAAAGAGCTGTTTGGGAGCCGAAAGAGCCGGCTCTATTGAGTGAACGAAAATTAAAGATTTGGCTCCCTTAAAAGAGCCGGAATTCCCATCACTAAAACTGACCAAGGAGCAACGTGCATCAGCGTGGGTGGCTGGTTTGGCAGGAAACTATACCGGATGCTCGCTGCATATATCGCCGCTGTCCGATTTAGGTAAAAATAATTCAGTGGCTGTATAGTCCGATATATCCGATATCCGACTTATACATATCCGATATGTAGAGGGCTTACTGTATGTATGTATGTATATATATATATATATATATATATATATATATATATATATATATATATATATATATATATATATATACATGTGTATATATATATATATATATATATATATATATATATATATATATATATATATATATATGTATATATTTGTGTATATATACTCTAGTTCTCCCTCCATCACGGGGGATACATTCCAGACCCTCCCGTAAAAAGTTAAAATCCGCGAAATAGAAATAACCAATTTAAATACACCCTAGGCATGTTTTTATAACTTTTAGGTTACTTTTAAAAGCATTTTAATGTCTTAAAACAATAGAAACACATTTAAACACATAAAAGATATTGGGAGAGAGCAAGAGCAATGGATAACACAAAAATATTGTACAAACAGTATAAAAAAATAGTGTGCTCACCAGCAAAGAAGACGATCATTTTACCGAGAAACGATTATCATACTAATTAAAATTACATTGAAATCTATCAGAATAATATAGTTTTGTCTTGGATATAAGAGGTATTTCTTTACAATTACTGCTCCACCTCTTTCTTTTTTCTCTCCTTCCCTACATACTCTACATATTGTACTCAATACATCTGTGAAGGTTTCAGGCGATGCTCACCACAAAATGTCTTTCAAGCTATGTTAAGTTATGGTTAGGTTAAGGTTGTTAGGTAAGGTTATGGTTATGTTAAATTAGGTTAGGATCGGTTCAGTTATATGAGATTTTTATAGTTTATTACCCAAAAGTTAGGGTTCTCAATCTTAGATTTTTTTTCATGACGCGCGAGATTTAAACTCATAAACAATGCTGCGGAATGCCGCGAAATGGCGAAAATATACGAGATATCAAACTTAATAGGGCTTACAGAAAAAACTGCGAAATAACGGGACCGCGAAAAGTGAACCGCGATATAACGGAGAATTAGTGTGTGTGTGTATATATATATATATATATATATATATATATATATATATATATATATATATATATATATATATATAGACACACACACACACACACACACACATATACAGGTTCACAATCTTTTATCCAAAAACCGAAAAGCTCCGAAAACCAAACATTTTTTCCATGATGTCGTCTGCATATGAAAGTTTGTCAAACTCACGCCACCTCTGCTACTCACAGATATTTTGTTTATATTTTGCTGATTTTCTTTATACTTTGAAGATTGCAAAATAAAAAAAAAGCTGCAGATTCCCCCAGTGAGAAACAGAAAAGGAAGTGTCTGTCATTATTGATAGCACATAAAGTAGAGTTATTGCAGAAACTTGATTGTTGTGTATCTATGCGTCGTCTTGCTTAAGATTATGGTGTGAGAACTACCACCATGTATGACCTAAAGAAACAGACACATAAGTTGTTGAAGTTTTACAGTGTCAGTGATGACCAGAAACTAATGAAAAATAGGAAAAACGCTGTATAATGCAATAAACGAAAATCATGACCGTGTGCTGTTGGAGTAGGTTCAACAACAAAGAATTGAATGTATGCCACTGACTGGTTTGATGGTAATAAAACAAGCTAGAAAATACCATGAAGAACTGAACATTGAAGGAGAATGTGAATATTCAGAAGGTTGGCTGCAGAAATTCAAGAAGTGGTATAAAATATCTGAAAATCTGTGGTGAAAAAGCTTCTACTGATTATGATGCAGCTGAACATTACATTGATGAATTTGCCAAGATGGTACTGATGAAAACCTTAGTACTGAGCAAATATACAATGCTGATGAAACAGATCCTTACTGGCCGAGCACTCTACCATTGAGCTACTCAGTCTCTTGTAATGTTTTATCTAAAAAAAAAAAAAAAAAAAGTTAAAATCTACGCTAAAAATCATCCATTCCAAAATCCAAAAAATTCCGAAATCCGAAAAGTGTCTGGTCCCATGGTTTTCGGATAAGTGATTGTAAACCTATATATATATATATATATATATATATATATATATATATATATATATATATATATATATATATGTATGTATGTATGTATATATATATATATATATATATATATATATATATATATATATATATATATATATACATATATATATATATATATATATATATATATATATATATATATTTTTTATATATATATATATATATATATATATATATATATATATATATATATATATATATATATATATATATATATATATATATATATATATATATATATATATATATATAATATCTGTTGATACTCTAAGGTAATGTCTTCTGAAATTGCTTTGGACATATTAGAAGCGTGAGGCTGTAGTGTTTTCAATACCACTGACCTCCATAGAGTGTGGATGACAAAGCTTGTAGATGGGCTTTTACTTTCTCCCATCACAAAATCCTGAGATATTTTGCAGAAATATATTTAACAAGACATTGTACATAATGAGTATACCTAAAATTGTATTTGATGCTGTAGTGACAGGCAGGTTATACAGTATCTGATTAAGATGTTAAATTAGCAATTTTTTTTAAAGGAATCTACTGTTTGTCAGAATAACATGTCAGGTTTTTATTCTTTTGATTACCAAATATGTATTGTAATATTTATTTAAAATGTTATTGTTGCAGAACTCAGCAGAGACTGCAGTATCTTTGAAGGTGATAGCTCAGAAGAAAGTCAATGAAGTCAATTCCACATCATTACCACCATCAGGTTTGTGACTTTTTTGTACATATGTTACTCTGTCATTAGAAGAACCGAAACCTTTGATTAAGTTATTACCTCAAAGAAATGTAAATGTGTTGAATTGATTGCATACAATTCATCTGAAAATCCAGACTTCAGATTTCTCAGACAGTCTACCACTTCCTTATTAAGTCCAGTAAAATGATGGTCAACTCTATTACATTAAACTTATGAAATATGCAAATATTGCCATTTGGTACTGCTTTAGTGTCACATTGGTATTAAGAGATGAGATTTAAGAAGTCCTATAGAACAAAATCCTGTTTACTACATTTGAATTATTATTCACAAAAAGCATTTTATCACTGCCTCAACTTCATGGAATATATTCTTCACCTACAACGAGGTTTTGGTGTATCCTTATTTACAATTTACAATTGGTGATGCAAAGTTTCGACCATATTGTTGCATAGTAGGTGATTGTACTGTAGTTGAATTGGCTCATTCATAGACTACACTATACTTGACTGGACACTCAAAATCTGACCTTTTGCAAACCGGTCCTACAGCAGATTTTTAGAAAAATCAAATAAAATACTTAGAAATAAGATAGGAACCTCAAATAAAAAGCAAACACTTCAGAGTGATGTAGAGAATATGTTTATGAGCAACAAAAACAAATTAGTCAACGTACGTCATCAGTGGGCGACAATTATTAAATCCTAAGAAACCAAGAAAAACACAAAATTTGCAATAATTTCCAGGAATATTGGAATTTCAATCTGAAAACACTTACATGCATAGCCCATGTAGTCTATATTAATATGCAATACCATAGAATACACCATACGTGACTGTGCACTCGAAATCGGGTCTTTTGCAAATGTGTCCTGAGGCGATTTTTTGTTTGTTTTATTTAAATAAAATGCTTAAAATCATCATAGAAACCTCAAACAAAAAGCAAACACCTCAGAGTGATGTGAAGAATATGTTTATGAGCAATAAAAACAAATTAGTCAACATACGTCATCGGTGGGCGACAATTATTAAATCCTGACACCAATAAAAACACCAAATTTGCAATAATTTCCAGGAATATTGGAATTTCAATCTGAAAACACTTACATGCATAGCCCATGTAGTTTATATTAATATGCAATACCATAGAATACACCATACGTGACTGTGCACTCGAAATCGGGTCTTTCGTAAATGTGTCCTGAGGCGATTTTTTGTTTGTTTTATTTGAATAAAATACTTAAAATCATCATAGAAACCTCAAACAAAAAGCAAACAACTCAAAGTGATGTGAAGTATATGTTTATGAGCAACAAAAACAAATTAGTCAACATACGTTATCGGTGGGCGACAATTATTAAATCCTAAGACACCAATAAAAACACCATATTTGCAATAATTTCCAGGAATATTGAAAGTTTAAACTGAAAACGCATACATACATAGCCAATGTAGTCCATACTAATATACATGCATGCTTGAAATAATATTTGAAACTATTTCCAAATATTCTGTTTGTTTTCTACGTTTTCACTGAGCATGGCAGGATACACAACACCTTAGTGTTGAGAGTAATTGTAAAATATAACCAAAACTTGAACACAACACCCTAAGTCACTCGTAATCAATTCACTCATACTCATACTTCACTCATACTTTCATATACCCATAAATAACATCAAGAAGAAAAAATTTAACATTCCTAATCAACTTACGATGTTTGCTGAGTGTCATCGAGAGAGCGTTTCTCAGAGACTGTGTAAAATAACTCCATTGTAATTCCTTATTGGTGATGGTCTCTAGTCAGCTTGTTGGTTTCATTGCCTCCTCCTCCTCTTCTATCTAGCAATGTTCTTTCCAATGATCTTATCACCATACATCACTTTCCCGGCGTACGTACTTTTCCTTTTATCCTGCCATGCTCAATGGAAACGTAGAAAACAAACAAAATATTTGGAAATAGTTTCAAATCTTATTTCAAGCATGATTCAGAGTATACAATAGAAGCTGATGAAGCTAGGGTCACACTAGGTTTTGCTAACGCTAGCCTGGCTTCCGTTTTTTCTGGATTTACAGCGATACGACTACCAGTCTGGTCACACGTAGAACTAACCTTGTGGAATCAGCTGATCATAACAACAACACAAGCCGTTATGGAGGAAGCACTTCTCTTCTTCTTCTGCTCATGAACATTTTCCATGAGACTTATAATAGCGTCATGGGACCAATGAATTGAACTATTTATGTTGTTGACCTTTGTAAAGGATTGTTTTGGTCTTCTTCTTCTTGTGACCTCTTTCTCCTTTTGCCTTTCGCGCCACGAATTGTTATGAAAAATTAATTCCCAAGCCGATATAACGATTATATGACATTTGATCACAATCAAATCATATTCAGGAATGGTTATTTCACAATATGTGATGTTTTATTTCTGAAATTATTGCGAATTTGCCAGATTTTTTTGCTATAAACAATATGCTTTATACACAACTCCCACACGATTTTTCACTCAAACTTGTAATCTTTATGTTAATTTCCTATTTGCAAAAGTTGTAAAATCATTTTTTATGTTCAGCCATGGTTCAGCAATCATTACTGATTGTAAAGACATGACATACAATGTCCTAAGTAGAATATGAACTGATATATGAAGTATTATCTGTCATCACTCATAGCAGCGGAATCTATAGGACCGAAATGTAATATCGTCTGTCAGCGATTGTCGCGAGTGTCCAATCAAGTATGGTGTAGTCTATGGCTCATTGCTACTTGCTTAGACAGCACCAGCAAGTCTCCCATACCATAGCAACCATTTCATCCCTACACCATTAATGAGTGGATATGTAATGGTATGACAGGTGAATTTTTGGTTAAGCATATCATTTCCTGGGCACCAATAGATATTTCTGCTCCTGTTGCCACTTGGCTACATCACTCCAGAACACTTGCTTTTACATAGCCATATTCTAATTTTGATACTTCGTATGAGAAGCAACCCAACAGTCCCTCTACATAAGAGTGGTGAATGGCCCATTGTATGGGGATGAAACATGGAATATGAGAGTACCAGAGAAGAAGAGATTTAATGTAATGGAGATAGGTGTTTGAGGAATATGTGTGGAGTAATACATATGGACTGAGTGAGGAACAAGAAGATGCATAGGAGAACTGGTGTTAGGAGAGTTAGCTGGTCGAGCAAAGCAGGGCATATGGAGAGATTGGGGGATTGGTTAGTGAAGAGGATAATGTAATCTAATTTTAGAAGTATGAGGTTAAGAGGAAGGCCACAGATGGGAAGCATGAAGAGTATGAAAAAGAGTATTAAATGTATAAGAGGAATGTCTGTGGAGCAAGGAAGGATGATTGTGTGTGATAAAGGTGAGTGGAGAGTAGTGGTGATTGGATGACTAAGGATGCAACCTTGATCAAATGGAGGAAAACGAAGGTCTTCGTCAATATGAAATTGTGGAGGTAAACAATTCGGACCCTGTTGTGGAGATGAGTCCCACCGTGATCCACACTGTGACTGAACCTCCATTCTGTATGGATGCATTGACCTTCTATTCTCCTTTAGGAACCAATTGAGGAGTACATGTGTATGTGTCCATGTCCAAGTGCATGTGTGTGTGTGTGTGTGTGTGTGTGTGTGTGTGTGTGTGTGTGTGTGTGTGTGTGTATTACCTAATTGTAATATACTGGAAAAGAGCTATGCTTGTACTGTCCCGTCTTCATACTAATATTATCCAGTTTGCTTTTGAAATCATGAATATTTCTTGCTTTAATTATTCCTGCATCAAGTTTATTCCAGGCTTCAATGCCTCTATATGGGAAGCTGTATTTTTTTGTCTCTCTTGCAGATAGATCTTTTCAGTTTCTTCTCGTGTCTTCTTGTTGTTCTGTCATCCCACACAAACAAATCATCTTTATCAATTTTTTCAAGACCTTTTGAGGTTCTATACACACTCCCCTTTCTCTACTTTTCTCATGAGTTGGTAGTTTCAGCCTAGAATGTCTTTCTTCATAAGGTAAATATCTCAGGCTTGCAGCCATTTTTGTAGCTGCTCCTTGTAATCTCTCAAGCTTTATTATATCCTTCTTTTCGTGTGGTGATCAAATTCAAGCAAATTGATTTTTGCAATATTTTCTTGTCACCTCAAATATCCAACCTCTTGGTTTGCTCTCGTAATAGGTTCTATATATATATATATATATATATATATATTTCCTAAATGTTGTTTATCAATTTATATATTGTAATTAAGCCTCTCCTTTCTCCTCTCTCTCTCCAAGTGTAGTAAGTTGTATTTCTGTTAATCTTTTCTCGTCTGTTAAATCTTTGAATTCTATCACCATTTCAGTTGC
>JAXIVD010005785.1:12500-27184 GCA_036785275.1 Cancer borealis
AAATGAACCTTCAAGGATATATGACAACCCAGTTTCTTGAAGTTCTCAATAAGCTTTGCTACCAGTTGTTTGTAATTAGAATCCTTGTGATTTCCCAGGAATCCACAAACTACATCACGAAATGCACACCAAGCTTCTTTTTCAACTTTTGTCATCGCTCTTTCCAGTTTCTCCGACTTCAACATTGCATTTACTTGGGGTCCAACAAATATACCACCCTTGATCTTAGCCTCAGATAGGTTTGGAAACATGAGACGAATTTCTTGAAAAGCTTCTCCTCCAAAATCTAAGGCCTTCACAAACTGTTTTACCAATCCTAGTTTAATATGAAGTGGGGGTAATAAGACTTTGTTGGAATCTACTAGAGGCTGTCTGAGAACATTTAACATTCCTGGCTGCAGTTCCACTTGTGGGGGCCAATGAACTTTCTTGTAATGATCATCATCAGCTCTGCTGTCCCATAAGCAAAGGAAACATGAATACTTTGTGTATCCCCCTTGCAAGCCAAGCAAGAAGGCGAGCATCTTGAAATCACCACAAAGATCCCATTTGAATTCAGCAATTTGAATTCAGCATAACTTATTTTGTCAAGAAGTTGTTTGACATTATCATAGTTTTCTTTCTTCTGTACGGAGTGTGCAAGAGGCAGAGATGTATATTTATTTCCATTGTGGAACAATACTGCTTTGAGATTTCGTGTTGAGCTATCTATGAACAGTCGCCATTCTACAGGATCATGCTCGAGTCCAAGAGCAGTAAACAAACCAGTAAGAGCCTTATAATAACACAGATCATCACTAATGTCATAGTTAATTTCAAATTCTTCATGAGGAGCCCATGGTTTGTCCTGGTCACCCATGGGCATTCCGAAATAGAGTCTGTACGCTATCCATAATTTGGCACCTTTCACAATCTTATGTAATACCTGCTTTTTTTCCAATATAATAACCACACACATAGCAAAATGTATTTGGAGGATTTTTACATCCTCTAGTAGCCATCATAAAAACTACAGAACTCAGTAATTGATCTGAAAGAAAAAAATAGATATACATTTAGTAGCGAAACATTAAAATTCCGAATATATGATGATATTGAAAGACGATGTATTTCTATAACGGTCGATGATACAGAAAAAATAATTACATTTTTGGAATCAGCAGAAAATTTGGATTAATAAACAGTAAAAAAATTACAATAAACAAAACTTTTGTAAAAAAAATTGTTACGTTGTGTAGTAATTGTATTTTTAAACTTACCTGTATTTATGTATGTTACTTCTATGCTCTGTCATCAAATATAACTTCTGGAACCTCGGGTGTAGTGATGGGAATTGTGTGTGTGTGTATTTGAAAACCGAAAGATCCGTTTGGGAGCCGGAAGAGCCGGCTCTAATGAGTGAACGAGATCGAAAGAATCAGCTCCCTGAAAAGAACCGGAATTCCCATCACTATAACTGACCGAGGAGCAACGTGCATCAACGTGGGTGGCTGGTTTGGCGGGAAACTAGGATGCCCGCCGCATATATCGCTGCCGTCCGATTTAGATAAAATTATTTTGGTGGCTATATAGAGTCCGATTTATCCGATATCCGACTTATACACATCCGATTTATAGAGGCTTTACTGTATATACATATATATATATATATATATATATATATATATATATATATATATATTGTTGCAAGCCCACCCGCGAGAGTTAAGTCTTATAGAGACGAGACGGCGGGGCGTGTGAGAAATGCCACCTTTGTGTTAGAAGAACCACGTGGCAGGAGAAAGAGGCGCGCGGAAGTCATGGGAGTGCTACGTGACGAGAGAGAAGGCATGGGGGGAAGGACAGGGGGGGGCTGCGAGGTGCCGGAGGTACGATGTTAGAAGTGTCCCGTGCTCTATCAAACCTTACTTAAGTTGGTTTTGTTCTTTCTTTAATTTTTCACGTCTCTCCCCCTTTCCTTTTTGCATTACAAAGTGGCCTGCCTTGTAGTCCATTCTTTCCTGCAGCCCCTCGTATGTTTATTATTGTTCCAGGTCGCTTCTGTGAGCGGCAGTGAATTTATGAAGAAAGTTTCTTCCTTAGCAAAAGGAAGAGCGGCGCTGTGCGGCAAGTATTAGTAGTGCGAGTTGGCAACCCTCTGTGAGGGAGAGCGAGAGAAGGGTGTTTTCTGTGTAGTGAGTCAGTTACCCGCGTACAGCCACGGCGATAACACTCGCGCTCTGAGTTCCCAGATTGGCACTATTTTGTCTGTAACCTTCTCATACTTACATACATACTACATTCATTACCGAGTCTTGGAGCATCAGCTCCAGCTGCCGGCGCCGGCTATGGACACTCTATGGACTGTATGGACACATTTCTTCCTTTCTTAAACCTTGCCTCTCATAGACACATGCCTTGTATAGCTCTCTCCATTTTTTATCCTTCCATCTTTGTTTGCATAGCACTGTTGCCAAATACATAAACTCCTTCACTTTCTCCATTTTTTCTCTTCCTAGAACAACCTCATACCTCTCTGCTGCTGACACACTCACTGTAGGATATGTAAATCAATAGGGTAGAGCCTTTTGAGTAGCTCTGGGAACCGCTCCATGACAGGTGCAGTGGCCAAGAATGGCGCCAGTTGGTTAACTATGCCATGCCAGGATCTGATGTCAGTGATGGTAGGTTGATCTGTCTTGGCAAACTACCTGGTGGCTGCCAAGCACTCCAATGTAGACTGGTAGTGCTCCCATCCCAGATGGAAACCCACGATTTCTAGCTCCCTGCAGCAGAACCTAAATTTTTCTGGCACATGTGTTTAGAAACTCATATGTATGCCAGAACGCGTCTTCCACTCAAGTGTGGTAGAGTAGCGTGTCATTTACACACTTGTATTTGTGCTGGATGTCCTGGATGGAATCATCGAAGCACTTTGTGTATACATCAGACACCGAACAGCGCCCTATGGGCGTCCTCTGATATCTGAAATACCCCCAGGTTGTTATGAAGGTGGTAAGGCATCGACTTTCCACATCTATTTTTGCCTGTTGAAATCCCAAAAAGCATCGGTGATTGTCTTGTAAGTGTGCACAGGCACCCCAGAAACCATGTTAAAAGTTATGGCTGTGTTGTGGGTCTCCCTCTTACAGTATGTGTATAGGCGTTGGAAGTCCACGGTGGCTGCCAAGCACTCCAATGTAGACTGGTAGTGCTCCCATCCCAGATGGAAACCCACGATTTCTACCTCCCTGCAGCAGAACCTAAATTTTTCTGGCACATGTGTTTAGAAACTCATATGTATGCCAGAACGCGTCTTCCACTCAAGTGTGGTAGAGTAGCCTGTCATTTACACACTTGTATTTGTGCTGGATGTCCTGGATGGAATCATCGAAGCACTTTGTGTATACATCAGACACCGAACAGCGCCCTATGGGCGTCCTCTGATATCTGAAATACCCCCAGGTTGTTATGAAGGTGGTAAGGCATCGACTTTCCACATCTATTTTTGCCTGTTGAAATCCCAAAAAGCATCGGTGATTGTCTTGTAAGTGTGCACAGGCACCCCAGAAACCATGTTAAAAGTTATGGCTGTGTTGTGGGTCTCCCTCTTACAGTATGTGTATAGGCGTTGGAAGTCCACGGTGTGTCTTGGATGACCGTTCTTTTTTGCCACCACCACCATCCTCGCGCACCAATCTGTGGCCTCGTCGGCAGGGTCAATGACGCTCCTACTAATGTCCTCTTCTAACTGCTCCCTCACTTCGGCGTCTCAGTGCCTTAGAACGGTTGCAGGGGTGTGAAAGGCGTATGGGGCAGCACCTGGCATGAGGTGTATGTGGTGGGGAGGTCCCGCCATCACTGGAAGGGAAGACCTGATCATGTTGAAGGTGGTTGACGAGAAGTGCTGTAGTAACCACTCCAACCTTGCAACATTCTTCTCCAGCGGGGAAAAGGGGACTACAGTGGGCTTGGGTGACACCTGGTGACTCATGCCCCCATAAATGCTTTCGCTGCATGCCACTCCCAAAACAGGTTGTGGGTGTAGTGGAAAGTCATCTGGCACCAGGTTGAGGGTCCTTACAGGATCCTTGCTGAACGCACTAAGTACACCTCTTGCTTGGTCTCATGTTTCCCGCCATGAAGTGGCAACAATCGGAACCCAAGCACTGCAATCGTATGTTTGCCATGTCTCTTAGCCCGCACTCTCTTAGTTCTCTGGCCTTTAAACCCAGTTTCTGCATAAATGCAGTGCCTGCCACACACACTATAACACCTGTGTTGGCTACAGCAATTACTCTCGCAGTACACTTTACTGTCACTTCCAACCATGGGTGGAGGGAGAGCTGGGCCGCAGCCACTATTACAGCTCCCATCACACTAGCAGCATCCTTGCAGCTGGCTGCTTTGGCCCTACAGTACTCTTTAAATTGTCCCATTTTCAAACACTTGAAACACTGGGTACCACTAACTGGACATTGGTCTTTTCCAAGGCCATGTGCCATGCCACATTTGAGGCAGCTCGCATGAGGTGTTTGGTAGCGCTGGGTTTGGGCGCAGGCAGTAGCCACACACTGTTCTTGCTCATCGTCCATGGAGTCATGGCCTGCTGCCGATGCTACCATGCTGGAAAGCTAGCAGCGTTATGTCTGCTTCACATTTCGCTGTCTTCTGGCCACCGAGTCCAGGGGTATGTGGCTGTGTGGAGCTGATGTTTGGCCCAGGGCGACCAGCTGGTGTGGGACGCCGGGAAGCACCAGCTGTGTGTGGGATACATATTATATATATTTTATTATTGGTCACCATATGTCATCATATGCTGAGACATGAACGAGAGGACTATGCAAGACCAGGAGACAGGCAGAACGTGCTAGCAGTGATACAGTGACTATAAAAAGTGACTGGGTGGAATTGGTGGCCCACTTAAGAGCCAGGACAAGTGTTACTGTAATATTAGGTGATGTAATAATCACGGGCAGTTCAATCTGTGCGTTTCTCCCTTCAGTTCTGTACCCAGTAAGGGTGTTGCAGCTTTCTCCTCACAGGCAGCAACAAGCAGAAGCCACCCTCCTACTAAACCATGTACACCGATCCTGTGGCAAGTGTATTGTTATTAGCTCTTCCCTAGAACCCCATGGGCTCTCTACACCCAGGTGTGAGGGGAGTATATTTTTAGGAGCACAACATACATGTAACACTATACAAAGCTCAAATGTACGTGGGAATGTATCAGTGGTAACTTGATATAGTGTTCTCTTTTTAAGTTTATTAACAAAGAAGACAAAATTACTCATAAGGCACACAGGTCCTTCGGTACAGTGTGTGAATACTGACTGGTGGTAATACATTAATGCGACATTTACATCCCTGGGTTTGGCACCAAAAGAAATTGAAGTCACAATATGGCAGTAAGTACAAATGCATATAAATATTTTTCAGTGCAAACCATTACACTAGATAATGCAATGTGTAACCTATTACACTGCTTGGCCACCACCACGCTGTGACCCCACAACATAACATTACACACATATGCAATAATACATAAATATAGATGTATATAATAATTGTCTCAGAAATACATAGGATTATATGTATTACAATTGTGTCATTTAAAGGCATCTCTCAGGTGAGGTCCTAAAGCTAACATATAACAATAAAAAGACAAATGAAAAAATATAATCCCCATGACAGAGAATAGCTCTGCTGTAGCAGCAAAGTCCCTCTCGATGACGTCCTGTCAAGACAGCAAAAATATATCCCTCTTGACAGGTGGTGGTCCTGTCGAGACTGCAAATTCCCTCTTCACAACGAGGAACAAAAAGTTGTCAAGACAGCAGGGAAAGGCATGAAAACTCTAAGAAGAATGAGAGCGTAAGTTGTAAGGGATGGGATGAGGAACTGAATTTTAAAAGGCACAAGAGGTAGTATAGCTGAGTGAGAAATAATAACCTTTTTCAATTTGAATGAACAACTGAAATATTAGAGGAACTATTAAAGATTTTAAATTTATGACCATGGAGCTTTACAATAATAATAAATGGATTGGAAAATTAAGGGGATAACTGATTGATGTTCAGGTGCAATTTTAGCAAGTGTCACCTACTCAGAGAGATACAGGAGTAGCTTTACTGTATTTACAAATCATTTCACCATAAGAAGCTTGTGACTTTTCTGACTGAAGTATGGATCAAATGAAGAGTATTATGTTGAATTTAGCATAATCATCAAGTTTAACAAGGGCAGCTGGCTTAAGAAGTAAACCATCTGGCAAGCATTTATCAAAACCATAAACAACATTATGTGGGGTTTTGCTAATAGATGAATTTACTGAGCTGTTAATGCATGGAGGTACATGCGGTATCTTTCCAAGTGTCATGCAGCTGACCTGCAACAAGTCAAAGAGTTTCTAAAATATTTGTTTTTGTTCTCTCAACTAGTTAATTGAAAGCAGGATGGCAGACAGTAATGAAAGTCTGCTTAATGTTTGCTTAGTGTTTAATGTTAAAGTTGGTTCTTGAATTATGTACTGTTGTCACTTAATAGGACAGAAAGAGTAGTCTAAGGGCGAATAAGGTGAGGAACAAGAGCATGTGTAATACTTTCAGGAAATTTGTTAGGTTAGGGAGCCATGATTACGAAACGACTAAAGTGATCAACACATACTAGGACATATGAAGAAGCTTGGTGACTGCAAGGAAATTCCTAAAAAATCAATAGCTATAGTCTCAAAGGGACCAGAAGGTGTAGGATAACTCTAATATAGGAGTAGTGTTGGTAGTACCTTTCGCCAGTGCACAAGAAATACATTGAGCTACCTGGTTAATTATATCTAACCTCATTAATAGTAGGCCAGTAGTAGTGTTTGTGAGCCATAGCTTGTGATTTACCACCACCAAAATAACCTGTTAGTGGAATGTCATGAATAAGTTGCAAAAAAGCTCAAATTAAACTTGAAGGAATGACAAATTGAAGGGTATTTTCATTAGTGACAGCAACAGAATGACAAAGAACACCATCTGATAAGGAAAATGAGACAAAGGAACAGGTAGCTTATGCAAGTTAAAATTATCACCAGATTCATGATGTTGAACTGTAAAAAGGTCCTTAAAAGAAAATTTTGAAATTTCAGTGACTGATGCAACTGCAACATTTTGCAAAAGCTTGTTTGCAACAACATTTGCTTTGCCTGGCAAGTACTTGAAGACAGGGTTGAACTCTTGTAGAGTGATATACCATCTGGCAATACGGCCAGTAAGGTTTGTACCTTGAAAAAGTTGAGGTACAGCAATGTGATCGGTGTAGAATGTGATAGGATACCAAAAAATAATTTCTCTAAAATGTTTTAGACTGTAAATGACAGCAAGAACTTTTAGATGAGTGACAGGGTATTTGCTGTCAGCTGCAGTCAAAACACGACTGTCATAAGCAATAACATGAGAATGTTGACCTTCAGTTTGTTGCATTAGCACAGTACCAATGCCAAGGGCCAATGTGTCAGTGCACATGGTAAAATGGCAAGGTGTAATCTGGGAAGGTAAGAACAGGTGTGTACGTAAGTGCATGCTTAACTGTTATTGAGCATCTTGCCATATAAAAAGATTGTCTTTCTTGATAAGATGAGTAAGAGGTGAGGCAATAGATTCAAATTCTTTTGACAACTTTAGTCTCGTGTGTGTGTGTGTGTGTGTGTGTGTGTCCTTTTTTTTTTTTTTTTTTTTTTTTTTTTTTTTTTTTTTTTTTTTTTTTTTTTTTTCTTCTTCTTCTTCTTCTTCTTCTTCTTCTTCTTCTTCTTCTTCTTCTTCTTCTTCTTCCCTTCTCCCTTTACCCGTGGCACCGGTAGGTTCAATGGAGGCCTTAGATGATCAGCCTCCACCCATTAATAGCGCAGGTTAGATTTTTTTTAAAGTGACGCCTCGTTTCATATAGAGAGGCTGATGCTGCCAGCGGAAGCTCCTCGCGCATATAGCTTTGCAGTCCCATTGAGGATAGTGTTATGGCAGCATGTGGGTTATCTTAGGCCACTCAGGGGTATTATCAAAGAAAAGTGGCCAGTAGGTGCCAGGGTTTGAACACGGGACTCTCAGCTGGTATGTCCGACTGCTAGCCACTAGACCACCGCCTCCCCGATACCTTCAAAATCTACAACATGACCCAGAAACTGAATACATGACTTGAGGAAATCACATTTGTGTAGATTAAGCTTGAGATCAGCCTGGGCAATTTGTCAAGAACACATTTCAGAAAATTATTGTCTAAGTCATGAGATAATAATGAGATCATTGAGATAGACGAATAAACCTTGACCAATAACACTTGAGAATAAATTGTTTATTCTTTGAAAGGTATAAGGATATGAATCTATACGTAATGAGCATTGTAAGTAGAAAATTCAATAATTTCCCTAGATTCCTTATCTAAGGGAATTTGAAAGAAACCTGACAAACCTGGTAAAAAATGGTATTTCCTTTCCCAATGGGTTGGAGAAAATCGCTCAACACTGGAAGAGGATAGTGATCAGGTAATATTAAACCATTAACTCTCTTGAAATCAATGACAGAACGAAAAGTGTCATCTTCCTTAGGTACTAGAAACTGAAGCAAATTCCAAGGTGAAAAAGACTCTTGGATAACACGTTCAAGCATGTTGTTAACTAGAGATTGCACTACCTCTTCTTGACTGTGTAGGAGGTGGTAGGAAGGAACATAAGAAGATTGTGCATTTGCCTGGAGCACTATGAGATGCTTGACAGAGTTAGTGACACCAAGTTTTTTGCCTGGTAAGGCAATAGCTTTTCGATACTTTGCCAAAAGATTAAGATGAAGCTTTGCACGAGGGTAGTCTAACACTTTAACCAAAGAATTAAGTTCAGACATGGAGTCATGAACGTTATCTGTGTTATCATGTGAAGAGACGCTAGCTGCAAGGTGTGTAGGGTTCTTGAAGGAAGTCATTACAGACTTCAAAAATGCCAAGTAGCACACCACTCTTGAGAGTGAAAGAGGTGCCTGTAGTATTTGTGACAAGTGCTTCACTGATGTGGTCATCTCGCACTGTAGAGAGTGTTCCTTCAAGTGCCAGTGACTTGACACTTGCGGTGTCAGGAAGAGACACAACATAGCTCCTGACAGGATCATTAGGCAGACAGATAGGGAAGCATATGGCACATAGAGGGTCAATATACTGTATTTGATGGCCTGAATTCCCATATTGACAAAGCATATACGTTTAATAAGCTGCATGCATGAATAATTTCCACCTCTCCACGCGTTTCAGTGCGACAGCTGAGTGCTTTATCCCTCTGGCCGCTTGGCGGCGCTACCAGCTCGCCCATAGAAGTGGACCGTCCTCTTGATGTAGAGTCCTTGATGAAAGTAATAAAAGCGTGTAATGTATACATGGAATGAAGTGTGGAAGCCTCATTCACTGCTGCTGCTTTCCCTCCGTCTCTAAAAACCTTTTCCTCTCCTGTATATTATTGAATCTTTTCATTTCTTTTACCAGCTGTTCCTGAACTTTGTGTTCTTTGAAATTTCACTAAATACACATTAGTTTAGGGGTTCTGTTTGGAGCAGTCCCCTGGTTAGGTTAGATTTGGATAAACTTCACTTAAACACCTATCCAAAAAACCCTTACATTCCCACATGTCCCCATGCTTATTGGGCAAGGATGGCGAATGAGGATATTTTATCAAATATTTATTTGCAACGGTAATGAGTGTCAGAATTGTTTGTGGATATCAATGTAGAACTCCAAGTAGAGGTTTCTCTTAACCAAAAACCTTTGTGGATATCTTATCAACTATTTATTTGCTACGATTATACATCTTTTGTGCCTACACTCGTACATGTAAGTTGTTTTCCTGGGAATATGGGAATATTTAAAGAAAATAAAAAACCCAGCTAGAGGCTGCCGTTATATCTTCCATGTTTTCGGTAATCTTGCATATTTTTGCAGGGGCTATCACACGAATTCCACTGTGAAGTACGTGAAATTTTCGCTTTCACTGGCCAATTCCCCTTCACGATACTTCTTGTCTTCTTGTAAACTCTGAAATTTATAATATTGTTTCAAAATAAATACACCTTGGTCCTGCATAGAATGTGTTCAGATAGAACAATTCTCTTATAGAACGAGTGACCAAAAAATTAAATAAATATTATTGCACAGAATGAACGTGACCGTATAGAACGGGGTGACGGAAATAAGTGAAGCAAATCTGAGGAGTTTTTAGATAGAACGAGCGTAATCGTATTGAATGCACCCAGAGATGACGTCACAGGCAGCTGCACCGCTTGGATGACTGTTCCCGCTTCCCTCAGTCGACCTACCCTACTGAACGTTGTGTGTGACTAGTTTCGTTTTCAGTGATCACACATCTGAGCACCAACTTCGACCCACAAACATGCCTGGCTGTGCATCTACAAAACGGAAGGCCATCTCCTTCGATATAAAGAGGGAAATTATTGCACAGAAAGAGAAAGGAGAGGGAAACACAGCCATAGGACATGATTTGGGACTATCAGAGTCGAGTGTAAGAATAATATGGTGTTCTTGGAGGAAAGTTGCCCCATCCTTTGTTCAATACGTTATTGACAGTGAGGCACAGGATCTATGTGGCTCAGTGGCTGAAGCTGTAGAGGTAATCAAATTTTAAGTAACTACGAAAAAAATCTTGGGGGGGGCAAGCCCCCCAAAACCTCCCAACCTAACCTAACCAAACCTAAATTTAAAAAATTGGCATAACTTGAAAACTAGCCATTTGCAACGGAAAAGAGGTAGAAAATCAATCAATTCCCTACTTGTATCACCAGAAAAACATAAAGCACATCAGAAAATCGTTGGTAGGTTGAACCTGCAAATTATCCCTTGAATTAACTGCAGAGGTAAAATCCAGTCTTAATGTTACATTAGGTTTGCTAAGTTAGGTTTGATTGCATAAGGTTAGATTAAAGTATGTTTCCTTAAAATATTAAGGTCATATTAAAGAGAAAAAAAGGAAAGGAAAAAAGTTATTGGTAATTGAAAAATAACCAGTAGACTATAAAAATTATTATGTTATTCCATCACTTACCTATTGTAATGTAACTGGTAGTGATAGCTCACTAACCCTGTCCATTAGGCCCAGCATGCACAACACTAATGAGAGGCAATTTGTTTCACAATTACACAGTTGATCAACAAAAACAAAACAAGATGGCAGATGCCCAAGTTCACCTTCATTTGAGGCTTTATTATTGAAAGCAGAAGCCATTGACCCAATACTAGAGGTTGTTAAGGAGATTGTAGAAATTAATGTAGCCTTAGTTGTAGAAAATATCATCATCTCTTTTTATTCATTTAAAAAATGACAAGAAAATATTTTTGTATATAGCAAAATTGTTTACTCACCAAAAATAGAGAAAACAGCATAATGTGATATCTAGTAGATATAACTGATTTTAGCCATTTATTTTGAAAGGTTGGGGTGACTACTCTGGCTGTGTTGCCATAATTTTCACTTTTACTCTTACACTCATGAAGTGTATATGATAGTTAGCCTCAAACATATAACCTTAGCGACTGAAGTACTAATGGTGCAAGAGTGTTGCCTGGGAGAAGGAGAAAGATTATTTTTGCTGTCAAATGCACAAGTCTTTTTACCCTAAATTGTTAAACCATACTAGGAAAGCTACACTTAATGTGAAAAGTCGGCACACTAGGAGCGGAGCAGTAATTTTTGTCGCAGATTGTAGTAATAACTTCATTTTTTAATTCTTTTTATTTCAGGTCTCACCACCAATGTCAGACACAGTTGACTTCTTCCAGAGGCTATCCACAGAAACTCTCTTCTTTATCTTTTACTATATGGAAGGTACCAAAGCCCAGTACCTGGCTGCAAAAGCACTTAAAAAACAATCTTGGAGATTTCACACCAAATATATGATGTGGTTTCAGCGGCATGAAGAACCAAAGGCTATCACAGACGAATATGAACAGGTCAGTGATATTTTTGTTGGTGCATGTCTTATATTCAAGTTTTATTTTTTACTTACATTATTACTATTAACCAGTTTGTGATGAATTATAGGTTTGGAATATATCAGCTGAGGCAGAGGTCTCAGTAACTTAGTAAAATTCAAAGTTTGTCTACATGGGATGATGCTTTTATGAATCACAATGCATATTATTTGGTACCGGCTGGCTGCTGGTACTCTGTCTTTCTATTTATATATATCTAACACCTTTTCCTAAGAACTTCCCTCAAAGTGTGGCCATAGCAGAAGAGTATTTATTTGTCCCTATATTTGCTTCTTGCATGTTCTTATCCTCTCATTCTTCTTTCTTAACTTTCTCATGTACTCTAACACTCTGTCCTCCCATTTCACTGGGGGTCATCCTCTTGCACCCACCCTATCTCCTATACTCATCTATACTCTGTCACTTCACTTTCTGCTATTCATTCTATATGGTCACATCATCTTGGGGTACTGCGTGTGACCCTCTCAGTGAATCCATATTTCATTAATTTTCTTTTACTAGACTTAGCAAAATTGTCACACACTCTTTAATTTCTTTCAACACTCTTTCTCCCACTACAAGCTTTTCTCAATAATTTTCTGCATGATAAGACACCTTCGCCCCCCCACCCCCAAAAATATGCACGCAATGTCACTCAGCATCTTAATACTCGAAGACCAACATTAATATCAGTTGATGTGAGTTAATGTAATCATACCATCGCCCGTATGGCTTCACTTATTATGGATGTAACCATGAGTTATTGCTAATTTGAATAGGTATAAAATTGTGTTGAACTAGGTACAACTAATTTATGATAACCACAAATGTTATAATTTGCAATGACAAAAAAAAAATTGACACTATAGACTGGCCACCTTACACTGGTTAGCAAGGTGAGCCATTGAATCCTCAAATATTTTGCTCCAAAAAATTACTTAGCTAATTATAGGGTGTGTCATAGCATTTGTAGTGTTTCATAAAGCAGTAAATATGGTAACTAAAGGCGTTTACATGTAGTGTCAAGTCGACTTGATGAAAAGCAAAATCTTGGCAAGTTTTGGCAAATCCACCCAAGACACGAATTTCTGCGTTTGCCCTGTGACCAAACAACCAATCAGGGCACAGCAACTTCCAACTTCATCTACCAGAGACACTCAATGGAATATATTTCAAATAAATTAGAGGAAAGTAAGATGTTTGAGACCATTACAGTGGGTTTAATTCATAAGATTTATATTATATATGTTGCTTTTGATATAAAAAAACAAACAAGCATAATGATTGAAATATATCAGGGAAGTTGTAGTAAATAGCGACATGTTGACCTCTAACCTTGGGGAGGAGGGCGGGGCATGTGTAGTTTCATATCAGGATATATTTTTGAATAAATTCCAGGTGTTATTAGGTAAGAATAACTGCATAGAATATAATAATATATATTACTGTATTTATTTAATAGTAAAAGAAGACAAGGCAAATGCTGTTATTGTATATTTAGTAAGGATAAATATGATGCATTATCGTACAAAACAATCATGTTATGTCATGTTTGACTCGGTAGATTAACCTCGAAATATGGATATATCGATGTACAGTGGTACCTCTTGATTCAAATTCCCTTTGACTCGAACACTTCCCAATCAGAACAAATTGTGTCCTCCAATCCGAACGAGGTCTCGCAATCCGAACACAAACACACGCCGCCTTCCCGCCAATCGGCCAGTCTCGCTTGCGCTTCTCCGCTGTGAACACCTCTCTCTCTGTTGAGCTTGATATTTTTGCATATTTTCTTGAAATTAGCCCTCATTATGGCTCCCAAGAAAGTGAAAAGTGACAGTGCAAGTGGTGGAAGGAAGCTGACGCGCTATAGTATAGAAATGAAGAACGAAATAATAGAAAAACATGAGAGAGGAGTTCGTGTTTCTGATCTGGCCTCACAGTACGGGATGGCCAAGTCTACGATCTGCACATTTTTTAAGCAAAGAGACAATAAAGGCTACTGATGTGGCTAAAAGAGTGTTTGGTAAATCAAATAAAAGGCCTCAAATTTTCGAAAAAGTCATCCACGTAAGTTAAAATGCATTTTGATTTAAAATAAACTAGAACGGATTAATTGTTTTTACATTAATTTCAATGGTATAAATTGCTTCCTAATTCGAATTTTCTCCCATTCGAACAGCCGAAAAGAACGAATTAAGTTCGAATCAAGAGGCACCACTGTATGTATGTGTATATATATATATATATATATATATATATATATATATATATATATTTTTTTTTAATATTCTACCCATGGCGCCGGTAGGCTTCAGGGAGACCTTAGATGGTTGGCCTCCGCCCGTTAGTAGCGCGGGTTAGATTTTTTAAAAGTGACGCCTTGTTTCTTATTATTATTAGGCTCATGCTGCCAGTGGAAGCTCCTTGCGCATATAACATTGCAGTTCCGGCGAGGATGGTGTTATGGCAGCATGTGGGTGATCTTAGGCCACTCGGCGGTAGTAACGTAGAAAAGTGGCCAGCCCGTGCCGAGGCTATATATATATATATATATATATATATATATATATATATATATATATATATATATATATATATATATATAATATATATATATTTGTATATATATATATATATATATATATATATATATTTGTGTATATATATATATATACTAAATATATATATATATATATATATAT
>JAXIVD010005786.1:5000-20000 GCA_036785275.1 Cancer borealis
AAACATCAAATAATAAATATAAAATTAAAAAAATAAAGCTAGAAGATGGCGATAAATAAAATATAAATAAATGGCGTCAGTAGTGGGAATGGGCAGGAAAAAAGCTGAGAAAACCTATTCGACTACCGACTACTGTTCCTGACTCGTACAGGGCCAGCCACCACACACCTGTTTCTGAACTTTTTATATATTTTTTTTTCCTGCAGGATGTGGCCACCAGGACAGTGCATAGTTCTCGGGTTTGTTAATACTGAGGCGGCATCGAGTGACGGTCTGTTTCCATGTGACTGAACTCGTCCAATGCACTCGGTCAACGTATAATTTTGCGTTTTGGTATAATTTTGCGTTGCAGCTTATTGGTGTGTGTTTCTCTGCCAAGCCACGGACGTAGGAGTGGAAGGCTGTTTGTCAACCTTTCCTGAAAAATACGAACATGGCAGATCTTTTTACGTTTACCAAGAGAAAACTATTGATGGAATTATTGATCACTATTAACAACAATAACAACAACAACAACAACAACAACTACTACTACTACTACTACTACTACTACTACTACTACTACTACTACTACTACTACTACTACTACTACTACTACTACTACTATCACTACTACTATCACCATCATCATTCTCTGTACTGCATTGAAGGTGATGCTGACTGAGGGTGGTTGGCGTGGGCGTGGCAGCGTGAAGGGTGGCTCAGTAGGAAGGTTTATGGACACTGAGGGTTCTGGAGACAACAAGGAAGCACCATTTGGAGTGTTGAATATTTCATTGCGTTGACCTTTGTCCTTTCCACGAGGCATCAGTGAAAGGAAACATTATTTTTTGTTCTTTCGTAGGCGGCGAGAATAGAGGAGAAAACGGAGGCTACTTAGGCGAAGAATGAAATAACAGTGCATAAAAAAACGTGAAGATGTAACGTAACAGTAACAACAGTATTATGAACAACGCAATTTTTCAACATCACCCCTTCCCCTTCCCCCTGTCCACCCACGCTCACAGACCAAATATCAATAAATAAATCTAAAATATAGATTAAAAAATGGCTCAAAACGCTATTTCTTTGGATATGTAAGCGGCTTAACCTCCCTTTTTCATTCCTTGGGCTCACGAATAATCCGATTTCGTCAGTAGCAGCAACTCCCTGGCGGTGGAAAAAGGACAACACTTGACTCCCTCCACCCATCACACACTCCAAGGGGAACTATTTTGCATCTGAACCCTTGTGGAATTTATCATATTCTTGGTCTAGCAACACCCGCGTGACAGAACTTCCTAAAGGAGGGGAGGAGGGAGAGGGTCATGTTACTCCCACCTCAAGGATAAAGGTTGCATTCAGAGATAAGCTGCTTCAGAACGGAGACTATATATAGATTTTTTTTTGTTTCCTAGAGTGTTTTAGGGTTTAATGTATGTATGTATGTATATGTGCGTGGGAACGTGGTTTCTGTGTGTGTGTGTGTGTGTGTGTGTGTGTGTGTGTGTGTGTGTGTGTGTGTGTGTGTGTGTGTGTGTGTGTGTGTGTGTGTGTGTGTCTGTGTCTGTGTGTGTGTGTGTGTGTGTGTGTGTGTGTGTGTGTGTGTGTGTTTGTGTGTGTTATTTGTTATATACATTATCTTTTGTTATTACTTACCAATAACTTTCTTTATTTTATTGTGGTAATTGTTTTTGAATATTTCAGGTAATTATAAGTAGTTTAATTAATATATTTTTTGAAAGGAAAGTATTTGAAGAGAGAGAGAGAGAGAGAGAGAGAGAGAGAGAGAGAGAGAGAGAGAGAGAGAGAGAGAGAGAGAGAGAGAGAGAGAGAGAGAGAGAGAGAGAGAGAGAGAGAGAGTGCCTCATCACAGGTAAGCCTTTTGTTGGCAGGTAATTGTGCTGGATACACAACTTCAGGGTTAGAAACGTTGCGCTTTTGTTTTTTTCTATTCTATTTTTTTTATTTTTGCATTCACGTATTAAATTTGGAAGTCCTTGAAAAAAAAACAGTAGCTTAAAAATTTTAATTGAAGTAGAAAAAGTAATAGTTAGAATAAACAAATAAATATATGAATTAATTAATTAATTAAGCACAAACATAAACATGTCTAAAAATTGTCATTTAATTTCCTGTCTCATCCATTCCGTTCCAAATTCATTTTCTTTACATTTAATTCAACGTATTAAAAATTCATCGGAAATTCATATATCATAGATTTCTTTTTTATTTTTTTCTCTCATTTTCCTTTATTTTTGATAATGTCTTAGATCTAGTAAGGGAAGTAGAGGTGAAGGTGAGTATTGTCTTATCTTGTCTTCATTTGTTTTGTCTTGCCTTGTCTTTCCTTTCCTTTCCTCTCCTTTCATTGCCTTGCCTTGCTTTGCCTTGCCTTGCCTAGCCTTGCCTTGCCTTGCCTTGCCTTGCCTTGCCTTGCCTTGCCTTGCCTTGCCTTGCCTTGCCTTGCCTTGCCTTGCCTTGCTTTGCCTTGCCTTGCCTTGCCTTGCCTTGCCTTGCCTTGCCTTGCCTTGCCTTGCCTTGCCTTGCCTTGCCTTGCCTTGCCTTGCCTTGCCTTGCCTTGCCTTGCCTTGCCTTGCCTTGTCTTGCCTTGCCTTGCTTTGCCTTGCCTTGCCTTGCCTTGCCTTGCCTTGCTTTGCCTTGCTTTGCCTTGCCTTGCCTTGCCTTGCTTTGCTTTGCCTTGCCTTGCCTTGCTTTGCCTTGCCTTGCCTTGCCTTGCCTTGCTTTGCCTTGCCTTGTCTTGCCTTGCCTTGCCTTGCCTTGCCTTGCCTTGCCTTGCCTTGCCTTGCCTTGCCTTGCCTTGCCTTGCCTTGCCTTGCTTTGCCTTGCCTTGCCTTGCCTTGCCTTGCCTTGCCTTGCTTTGCCTTGCCTTGCCTTGCCTTGCCTTGCCTTGCCTTGCCTTGCCTTGCCTTGCCTTGCCTTGCCTTGCCTTGCCTTGCTTTGCCTTGCCTTGCTTTGCCTTGCCTTGCCTTGCCTTGCCTTGCCTTGCCTTGCCTTGCCTTGCCTTGCCTTGCCTTGCTTTGCCTTGCCTTGCCTTGCCTTGCCTTGCCTTGCCTTGCCTTGCCTTGCCTTGCCTTGCCTTGCCTTGCCTTGCCTTGCCTTGCTTTGCCTTGCCTTGCCTTGCCTTGCCTTGCCTTGCCTTGCCTTGCCTTGCCTTGCCTTGCCTTGCCTTGCCTTGCCTTGCCTTGCCTTGCCTTGCCTTGCTTTGCCTTGCCTTGCTTTGCCTTGCCTTGCCTTGCCTTGCCTTGCCTTGCCTTGCCTTGCCTTGCTTTGCCTTGCCTTGCTTTGCCTTGCCTTGCCTTGCCTTGCCTTGCCTTGCCTTGCCTTGCCTTGCCTTGCCTTGCTTTTCTTTTCCTTTTCTTTCATTGCCTTGCCTTGCCTTGCCTTGTCTTATCTTGTCTTACCTAATATACATGTTATCTCTTTTAACATTTTCTTCACGTGCGTTCGTGTGTGACATGAGACAGACAAAAAGTTAAGTCTTAAAGGATTTATTACAATGAAACCCAAACTGTTTTTACACTTCAACCCACTCCCCTGTGCTCATTAATACACACGAGTAAGAGAAATGTACTCCCCAAAAAAGGTTAATGACTTCAAGTTAAGACGTTAATAATCCTTTAATGACTCTTTGAAGGAACTCTTGCAAAAATGTAAGATCCAAGACTATATGTACTTTTTTGAATTACTTTTTTGAATTACTTTTGGAAGATTAAATGTGTAGTAACTGTTTATTGTTGGATTGTGAGTGTGAATTCAGGTTTTTCTTATTCATGTAAAATATTATTCCAAAGTAATTTAGTAGCAATGATGATAGTAATAATAATTATGATGATAATAATAATTAATTGTAATAGTAGTAGTAGTAGCAGTAGTAGTAGTAGTAGTAGTAGTAATAGTAGTAGTAGTAGTAATAATAGTTCTCTATCTCTCTCTTCTCTCTCTCTCTCTCTCTCTCTCTCTCTCTCTCTCTCTCTCTCTCTCTCTCTCTCTCTCTCTCTCTCTCTCTCTCTCTCTCTCTCTCTCTCTCTCTCTCTCCTCCCCCCCCCCCCCCCCCCCCCGCTGCTCCAAATCCTCGCATCTTGCTATTTCCACAGATTATATTCTTTAGACCTGCTAAATATATACACTCTCGCTGCTTAAGACCTAA
This sequence comes from Cancer borealis, assembly GCA_036785275.1. Taxonomy (NCBI): domain Eukaryota; kingdom Metazoa; phylum Arthropoda; class Malacostraca; order Decapoda; family Cancridae; genus Cancer; species Cancer borealis. Next base: position 9,151 of record JAXIVD010005786.1, read on the forward strand.
GACACGTTTTTGCACTTCTCTTCCGATTTTTCTCCGCTCCAAAATGTACCTGAATCTTAAAATCATTTACTCCCTCCACCGGTAAACTTTAGGTCGAGCCTTTGTGTAGCTCACCTTAAGTTTCTTCCTTCGTGTTTCTTTCCTCACGTTGAAAAAAATTGTGAAAGGAATGAATGGTTGAGTCAGTATAAGGAATCTCACTTGATCTTGGTTTCTGGGCATCATCGTCTTCATGTATGGAATGGTGAATGTTGGTTAGGTGAGGTTATTCATCTTTTTATCATATTGATTTAGATTATTTATTGCTATCTTTTTTTAATTTATTTCCAGGTTGCCAGTATTATAAAATGTGCCGATGAATTATTATAAGTGCAATTCATTGTTATTGTTATTGATATTTATATTATTAGTATGAGTACAACAATTACTATAATAATTATTGTTATTGATGTTGAAGGTAGTAATAACATCAACAGCAATAATCATGATAATAGTAATGATAGTAATAATAATAATGATAACAATAATAATAATAATAATAATAATGATAATAATAATAATGATAATGATAATAATAATAATGATAATGATAATGATAATAATGATAATACATACTGCTCTTTTTATACATCGTTTCTAATGTTACCAATGCTATAAAAAATGTCATGGACTGTAATTAGTGTCGGCCCAGTATTGTTATTAAAATTATTGTAATTATTATAATTAATGTTATCATTGTCATAATTTGTATTTTTATTTTTATTATTATTATTATTATTATTATTATTATTATTATTATTATTGTTATAATTATCATTCTCATTTATCTACTATCATTACTACTACTACTACTACTACTACTAATAATAATAATAATAATAATAATAATAATAATAATAATAATAATAATAATAATGATAATTAAACACCTGTCCGTGCGTAATATTGAATTAATTGAATTTAAAATAACCCAATACATCAGACTATGTATCCTCAGACTTATACATAGAAGCAGCAATCAGTTATAATAGCTTGTGCTTCTTTTAGTAGGTGAAGGTTGTCTGGCCACACATCATTATTTAAACACAAGACAAGTGGCTCCAATCTTGACTTTTACGAGAGAACTTCAGTCAAAATGTGAGGATGCAATTATAAAGTTTACAAGATATCATTCAAACGAGATAAAATGTCATAACAAACCCATAAGTGAGGTAATTAAGGACTAATTAATCATTATTCTCAGCTTCTCTAGGGTTCCACGGCAGGATAAAAACCTTTAATATTTTTTTACTTTATGTTATTATTATATATTATCTTATTTTTTACATACACATGATTTTTTCTCGAATTGGAGAGAAAAAAAGTTAATGCTTACTGTTACCATTGATCTGAAAATAACTTGTTGTCTACATTTTTTTGGATGATTTTGACTAATACAAAAAAAACTGAAATACTTTATATCTACAAATTAATTTTTAAGTATTTTCTTTCAGATGCGTAACGAAAATAAAGGGAAAAAATAACACAATTTGCCTGGGTCACACCTTGGGGTTTGGGGGGTTGGGGGGTTGGGGGTGGAGGTGGGAGGGAGGGTATGGCCATGGCTCCACTAAATTTGTTTATGATACCTACATGGGGCAAGCCAAGGGATTATCAATAATTCCAGTGCATAACGTTTGAAAATACACCATAAATACCAACCACAAACCTGAAAATATACACCACCTCTTTGGTATTGACTTTTGTGCTGCACCGCCTGTGTTCTGCTGGTTGGATGCTGTGTCACGTGATGTTGTGTGATGCTAAGATGAGAACATTTAAATAGATAACAAAGAACAGAATTAAAACACACAAAAAAATATTTCCAACACAATTAAAAACACATTTTTGACAATCGTTCAGTGTACTTCATAAACTCTAAAACAAAATTGACGAATACAGACGTGTTTTTTATTCCCAAATGTGCACTAACAGTATTGCTTTTATCATTGTGTTGAAAAAAATATATATACTTTATCAATAATGTAATAAAGAAAAACTTTGTATAAAAAGAAAATAATATTATAAACTCGAAGGACGAATAAAAAAAAACATAAAACGAAAACAAAATCTTATAAATAAAACTAAACCTCACCGAAAAAAGGTTTAATAAATTCAAGAACAAATATTTCGCCGATTCATCGTAGGCGTAATACGTAAAATTTCAGGATTGAGGGATTAACCTGCATTGGGTACTTTTTTTCCATTATTTATCCACAACGGTAAAGGAAGGGATGAAGCGCCGAGTTAGTGGAGATGAACCTTGTTGGTGTTGTGAAGGGAACACCAGCTCGGGTTAAGGTTTAGTGATGCGCTGGTGTTAGACTGGTGTTGGTGTGAGAAATATGGTGGTGTGAGGGTGGTGTTATGAGAGGGTGGTGTGGTGTGAGGGTTGTGTCGGTGTGAGGGTGGTGTGGTGGGTGGGAGGATGGTGGTGGTGTGAGACCTATTTGCACCAGTAGCTATTGGATACTAAAATAAAGCTTTGTGTGTTAACGTTTACTATTGAAATTTCATAAAAGGATGAATAGAAGCAGGATTAATACATTTCAAAGCCAGACCAGGAAGGGAAGTACGAAAGGTTAGGAAATGTGCTATTAATCAAATGCATCTGTGGGTGAACGATACAAAGTGAAACGTGGATAAATGTGCTGGAAAACAAGAAACGTGAAAGATGAGGTAGGATGCACACACACAGACACACACACACACACACACACACACACACACACACACACACACACACACACACACACACACACCCACACCCACACCCACACCCACACACACACACACACACACACACACACTGTTGATTAAATGCTCATCATGGTTTATTTTTTATTTTTTTCTCTATTTTTAACACAGAATGTATCTTGTGCTGTAAATATCCTTGGAAACTACATTGTGTTGTTAGTGACTTATCTATATAGTATAATTCTTCTTTTTTTTGGGGGGATCTGGTGAGGATGGCGGGGGAGACGGTAAAAATCAACATGAAAAAAATAACTAAATCACTTACAGACTTACTGTAAGAATATTTTCACATCAAAAGTAAGTCATTTGATGTCCTGATGAGAACATTAAACATTCTCTTTCTTAAGTATGTGTATAAGTATGTATGTATAGTGTATATATGTACTCTCTCATTAAGTACATGTATATAAAAATATATGCTCTTCTCGCAGGAACAATACCTTGCCGTGGTGAGAAATGTACTGAAATATAACCCCACGTTAATCTACCGTTACTAAATAGGCACAATAAAGGAAGGTCTGTGATGGGGCACTCAGGTAAACACAGTGTGGGTTAAACATGGCTCCAGCACAAAGGGATAGTTTCTCACAGCAGCTAAGACCCAGAATCAATGGTCGTTCGTCACAGCAGTGTAAGCAAGGGTAGTAAGGCAGCCTTTCCAACGTAGCGGCGCACGTACACCTACATCACGGTACGAGCCTCCACTGGTGTGCTGCAGCTGAAGTTTTACGGGAATTCCAGCCATGAAATAAGTTGTGAGCTGAAAACATGAAGGAGAAGGTGAATTGAAACATATTAACGCAACGTGACTCATAAAAAAGACGTTGCAGTATGCATGGAAATATATTATAATACCACAGTGGTGTTGACCTTTCCGTGGTAGTGGTGTTGATGCCCTACACCAGAACGGGACGTGTATGCCTTCAGTGATCTGTCATTGTGTTCTTTGATGTACACACTTGAGGAAACACAGGTAGTAGTTGGCCTCCACGGAACACATGCATTATGGTCTTCCTGGGTCAGTCCAGAATGAGGTCCAATCAGTAGTCCTCCTTCACGTCTTTCCTTGAAGCCAGCCAGATGGGAATTAGCTGACTTCTTGATGAATTTCCGTCCCTGCATAATTTAATAGCCATCAGCAAGCATCCGTGACTATTTCAACTGATTTCCAGAGAACGTGCGTGGAGGTGAAATTAGTTAAGTTTCTCTTCAACAACGATCGACTCAACACTCCTCAACTGGCTATGTAAACGAGGAACAATAATATAACGTAAAATGAGTTAACGCTTACTAGATGGTGTATAAGATGTCGCCAAGCAGGTTGACAGGCAGGGACGTGAAGTATTCAGACACCTCAGTATTGGAAGGTTCGAGGTGGTCTCCCCTCTGAGCCGGCCGAGTCGTGCAGTCTGACGGTGTGAAATAGAAGATGAAGACACGAAGTTAAGGAAGGGATCGAAAGGGGTTATGGAGGGAAGATGACAGGTTTGGGGGTGAATATAGAAGGAGGTAGATACTGACTGATAGATATGTAGACAGACAAACAGATAGATGGATAGATAGAACCTGGAAAGAAGAAGGCAAGAAGGAAGACATACACAGACGTCAAATAGAAGGAAAAAAAAACAGACATTGAATTTTGCATATAGCCAACTTAAAGACTGATGGAAAAAGTAACGATAATAATAATAATAATAATAATAATAATAATAATGATAATAATAATAGTAACCAACATCACATGCAGTTGTCATAAGCCACGTTTATTTTTTTTTCAACTTTCCAAACAATCCTGGAAATAAACACACACACACACACACACACACACACACACACACACACACACACACACACACACACACACACACACACACACACACACACACACACACACACACACACACACACACACACACACACACACACACACACACACACACACACACACACACACACACACACACACACACACACACACACACACACACACACACACACACACACACACACACACACACACACTTACAGTACACATGGTCTAGTGAGGTTGGCCTTGAGGGAGGGAGGAAGGGAGGGAAGGCGTTAAGAGAACCAAAAGCTGCACGTCACACAAGCTTCAACTCCACACATAATACACCATTTTTTCCCTTCATCACTCCTACCCTTCCTTGACCTTCCCTTCACCCCCCTTCACCCCTATCCTTCTCCTCTACCCAAACAATCCTCACGCCCCCACCACAGCCGCCCACCACTACCACCAGGTCAATGGGCGTGCATTCAATATATTTATATAAGCAAAACAAAGAGCTGTTCTCCCTCTCTTTCTTTTTTTTCGCGTATTTTTCCTCCCTCCTTTTGCCTCCATTCCGGCACAAGTTTGGTCGGTCTCCCTCTCCTCCTTCAACGACGGACTCTGAGCCTCTTTTGTTTGGCTCCCTGCGGCTCGAGCCTCCCGTCGGGGCCTCCCTCGAGGTATCTGGAGGCCACGGAAAAGAAGAATCACTCCATTGTACCTCCAACGCTAAAGCTGACGTGTCCTAGAGTCCCTTCCTCCTCCTCCTCCTCCTCCTCCTCATCCTCCCTCTTCCCTTCTTTCGCTGGCTCGCTTGCTCGCTCTCGCTCTCTCTCTCTCGCTCTCTCTCTCTCTCTCTCTCTCCTCTCTCTCCTCTCTCTCTCTCGTCCTCTCCTCTCTCTCTCTCTCTCTCTCTCTCTCGCTCTCGCTCTCTCTCTCTCTCTCTTCTCTCTCTCTCTCTCTCTCTCTCTCTCTCTCTCTCTCTCTCTCTCTCTCTCTCTCTCTCTCTCTCTCTCTCTCTCTCTCTCTGAATCTGAGTTTACGGATCCATGATAAAGTTTTAGGCAAAGCGTACGTGTGTGTTTGTGTGTGTGTGTGTGTGTGTGTGTGTGTGTGTGTGTGTGTGTGTGTGTGTGTGTGTGTGTGTGGGTGTGGGTGTGGGTTGGTGGGTGGGTTTCTGTTTGATATTCTACGTGTATGCGTCTATATGTCTGCCTGCCTGTCTGTATGTATGTAAATGTCTATCTGCCTGCCTGTCTGCCAACTCGTTTTTTTTTATGTATGTATATATGTATGTATTTTTTATTTTACTTCTTTTAGTGTGTCTGTCTGTTTGTCTGTTTGTATGTTTGTCTTTTTTTATCAAATTGAATCTAATACAGAAAATGTTCATATATTTTTCATCCAATCTTATGAACGTTTATTAAATTATGTGTTGACAGTCTGGTCCAAACTTTCTTGATTGTTTCAGAAGAAATCACACAGACTCTTAAGGCGGCCTATCAAAGACTCGTTTTTTTTTTTTTTTTTTTTTTTTTTTTTTTTTTTTTTTTTTTTTTTTTGTACGTCAAACACTCACCTTTTTATTTACATCCGGGAAAGAAAATATAATATACATACATACGTTTTATTATTTATTGTTCATCCTCGTTACGTATATTTTTAAAGCTATGAGAGCGAGAAAAACAAAAAAATACAACAAGAAAAACAATCACATTCACAATATCAAGTACAAGGAAACACACAGGACACACCAAACAAAATGATTTAAATATATCTAGTAATACCAATTTCGAGGGAAGAAGAAGAGAGAAGAGAAGAAGAATCGTAACAGGAAGATTATAAAGTGTTAAAGTGAAAAGTGTGACAGTAGTGTGATGCGCTAACGAGGTGGAGGTTTAATGGTGTGAAAGGTTTTAATGGTTCCAGTAAGTATGAGAGCATTTCACTTTATTCCTTATCATCCTCTGTTCTACTCTCCTCCCATGTCTCTCCTTCCGTCTTTCCTGGGTTTCAAAAGAGTATCAGCACATTGGGGTAGTCTTGTCTTATTTCCTTCCACACATATAACCTTGTTCAGGCAAGGTATGTGTTGTACCCTCCTCTGTTCTACTCTCTCCCATGTCTCTCCTTCCGTCCCTCCTGGGCTTGAAAAGAGTATCATCACATTGGGTTAGTCTTGTCCTGTTTCCTAGCATGTATAATCGCGTTAGATGTGTTCAGGTAAGATATGTACTATACTTTACCTTACCTTACCTTGCCTCGTGGTGCAGGGGAGAAGTGAATGTTTAGCAGGGTACGTTGATGATTTTCGATTGGTTGGGTTATGCTGGAAGGGGCGCAGGTTAGTTACCCCGTATTAAAGATGAACTCCACGTGTGTTTGCTCTTTGTTTAAAACGCCACCCCTTACCTTAGACGCCTTGGAATGCATGTAGGATTGTAGTGTAATGTGTTGGGAGGTAAATTTAGCCTGTGTACTTTAAGCTAAACAGACTAGATTTCACTGTTTTTTGTACCTTTGTAATTGATGTTAAAATTTTATCTCTTCCTGAAACACAACACGTCCAAAGCCAGTCACTCATTCCTTCCCTCATGACCCGCCTGAGGACATTCACCCTAAGATTTCACTATCTCTCTCTATCCCTTTCACTCTCACCCTTCCTTTCACCCTCCGCCGCCGCCACTCAAGGCCACCCGCTGCCCCATGGTTTTTGTCAGTTAATCACAGTTATTCGACCCACGGAGGGAAAAGAAAGGCAAGTAGTGGGCGCCAAACGAAGATATTGTGCGACAGCAGTTTATCTCAGTAGGGGAATGAAGGGGGAAAGGTGATTTAAATGTAGACAAAGTTACCCTAAGACGATCAATGAATACATATACATATACATACACGTCTAGAGAAGGAAAAGGTAGGAGGAGGAGGAGGATCATACAGGAGGAGGTGGTGGTGGTGATGGTGGTGGTGGTGGTGGTGGTGGTGGTGTGTGGTGGTGGTGGTGGTGGTGGTGGTGTTGCCGTGCTATAAGACGTACGAACGGACCTCTCCGGAGTCATTTGTGATGTCCAGCGTCCTCGTGGAACTTTTTTCTTCTCCTTTATCGACCCACGAACAAGGTGGTGGTGGTGGTGGTGTGGTGGTGGTGGTGGTGGTGGTGGTGGTGGTGGTGGTGGTGGTGGTGGTCCAGCCCTCTCACCAACTTTTATTTCCTTCTTTTCTTCTGCTCCTGCTTTTTTTTTTCGTCTTTCTCCTTGTGTGTGTGTGTGTGTGTGTGTCTCTCTCTCTCTCTCTCTCTCTCTCTCTCTCTCTCTCTCTCTCTCATCTCTCTCTCTCTCTCTCTCTCTCTCTCTCTCTCTCTCTCTCTCTCTCTCTCTCTCTCTCTCTCTCTCTCTCTCTCTCCTCTCTCTCTCTCTCTCCTCTCTCTCTCTCTCTCTCTCTCTCTCTCTCTCTCCTCTCTCTCTCTCTCTCTCTCTCTCTCTCTCTCTCTCTCTCTCTCTCTCTCTCTCTCTCTCTCTCTCCTCTCTCTCTCTCTCTCTCTCTCTCTCTCTCTCTCTCTCTCTCTCTCTCTACTCTCCTCTCTCTCTCTCTCTCCTCTCTCTCTCTCTCTCTCTCTCTCTCTCTCTCTCTCTCTCTCTCTCTCTCTCTCTCTCTCCCTCTCTCTCTCTCTCTCTCTCTCTCTCTCCCCCCCCCCTCAGTAACTATGGTGACAGCGATGAAGAGTTTTTACGGAATTTTTTGTAATCTTAATTAATGAGCCTCCAGCTATCACCTGTTTATGTCATTACAGACTTAGCTTCATTTCACGCTTGTTTTTAGGCTGACGTGCAGGTGAGAGTCTCTAGTGGACACCTGATGAAGTAGTACAGGTTATGTTGAGGTGTTTCCTACAACATTTTTTTCTAGTATTGAAAGAACTATTTGTATTTTTTCGCTAGCTAAGTTTAGATTTCATACTTTAATATATTTTGTAATCTTTCATATGTGCTTCTTTTTTTTTTATAAACTATTAATGTATATTTCCTACGTGTAAGTTTGATAATCTTGTCAAAACGTTTTATTTGTTAATGTGTAAAAAAAAAAATTTTAATACATACTGGTTTGATAGGAAATTGACGTTCTTTTGTGTGTGTGTGTGTGTGTTGTGTGTGTGTGTGTGTGTGTGTGTGTGTGTGTGTGTGTGTGTGTGTGTTGTGGTCTGTGTCTGTGTCTGTGTGTTGTGTGTGTGTGTGTGTGTGTGTGTGTGTGTGTGTGTGTGTGTGTGTGTGTATGTGTTTGTCTGTGTGTCACGGTAAATAGGTCCTGGTTATTCTCTCCCCTTCTTCAAACACCCTTCCCTTCATCATTATCGCCTCACCTGTGCTGTATAATCCCTCACAATGATATTAATGTAATGATAATTTACCCCAAAAGTTTGTGTCACCCAGTAAACACATTAATCTCATTGCAAGAAGCGAAGGGTTGGCTCCTGTACAAGACTGACCCTTGCACATTAACCTTATAGAAAGCAGTAACACTATTTAGTTATTGCACTTACCTAATCTAACCTTACCTAGCTTTATAGAGAGCAGTAAGACGATCAAATTATTGCTCTAACCTAACCAACCTAACCTAACCTAACACCACCAGCTTCTTCCTCTACCTGTATGTAATTCTTCCGTTTTCTTTCCACTCTGCAGGAAAGGCGAGGACGGGATATGGGACGTGGACAATGGTAGGGCCACAGAGAAGAATGCCACCCAGTACACCGTCGGGAGCCTCATGCCCTTCACCGTGTACTCCTACAGGGTGGTAGCCGTCAACTCCCTAGGGATGAGCCAACCCTCCAAAGAGTCCTACTACATGATAACACTGAGAGAGCGTGAGTTACTATGATATTTTGTTTTACTCTTTGTTTTCTTCTATCTTCGCATTTTTCTTATATTTTTTGTCTTCTACCTTCCCTTTTTTTTTTACAGGTACAGAAAAAAAAATTTATAGACAATTGATCTAATGTGGTGAAATGTATTGTTATCTAAGTATTACCTCGCTTCCTCAATACTTACAATGCGTTAGACAGACAGACAGACATCAAGAGATCACCAACATCGGTCTAATAAGTCTCTATGAAATGTCTCAGATTACACATAAACTCACAAATCTCTCGTTCTTGGTGAGTGAGAGAACGTTATATTAAATAAGCAGTGAGAGGCGTTGTAAATAAGTAAGTAAGCAAGCAAGGCCTTATGTCACGTCTCCAGCGGTGTATTAGCAGTGGTGATGCAGCTGGATATTGATGGAAGGAAGGTAGATACAGTATGCAGCTGTGAGAACAATAAGTTGCTTTGGGGTGATTGAGTGTTACGAGTGGTGGTGTTACGCTGGATGAGTGATAAAATTTAAAGCTGAAAATAGTTTTTATGATGAAGAGAGGAGAAAGTAACGTGTAGCTATTAATTAAGGTTTAAAGTTTGGTGGTATCAAGGCATTAGACAAACAGATAGACAGACAGACAGACAGACAGTGAGTCGTGTAGTTCAGTACCTCTCTGTTCTTGCTGGACAGTGACACAGCCTCGAGTGTACATACATATATACACTCCGTTCCCAAGTGTATTGTGTACTGCCACCCCCTATAAATCCCTCACTTCCTTTTCCTTTTTTTTCTGTTCACATTTTTTCCGGGACAGATGAAGACAGAGCCGAACGTAAAGAGAGGAGAAAAATCTGAGTCATGTGTCAATCCATGGAGAGAGAGAAAAAACAAGAGGATTTCCCCAAAAAAACAAAGTCAGTTTAGACCGTGAGGTGACTTGATACTCTCCCTCCTAAAAGAATTTGAACCATTGGGGAGGACGAAAAAATAGCGAGTTGAGGCCACAGAAGCGAAAATAGCGCAGGGCAGTTAGTGAGGGAGTCCATAGTGAGGTGGAAGGGGATGAAGGAGGGAGTTGGATGTTCGTTACATTCTACGTCAGGAAGTGAGAAGAGAACAGACGTTACATTGACCGGTGATCTGTCGGGAAGAAATAGAAAGGAGAGAGAGAGAGAGAAAGGGAAGGTAAACAAATTCAGAAAGAAAAAATCATACCCATTAAGATATTGATAGAACATGATAAGGGAGAGATTTATCACTATGGCGGATTGTGATATGTTGAAGTTGATATTTTATAAGTTAAAGAAACTGATGAGAAGCACAGCGTTATAACCAATCGTGTTAAGTAGTATTATATATAATTTCAAATGGAGTAAATTGAAAAAGCATTCGTCTAAGGAAACATACGGTG
>JAXIVD010005786.1:25000-27180 GCA_036785275.1 Cancer borealis
GATATTTTTGTTATGTATATATATTTAGTTCATGTTTTTTTTTGTACTGCATCACGCGTATGACAGATAACAAAGTGGATGTAACTCTTTAGTGATGTACAGGGAAGGTTGGTAAGGTAAACAATACGTGAAGTTAAGTGTTTGAATTTTTTTACTCCTGTTGGGGCTGCAATCTTCTATCTGAATATTTTAATTGACTTATTACATACTAGTGCTTCATTTTTTAGTTGTAGCTTTGTGTTTTAACAATATAAAGTAATCAAACATCATACAGTAAAGCTGCCGTGCTAGTATATCCATTCGCAAAGTTCTTATTTTATACTCTTGAAAGGCTGTCAGTGAGAGCACCTTAGCAAACCCTGACTGACTGAACACACCCCTGACTGAACACACCCACCACCACCACCACCACCACCACCACCAGGATTGTGCTTCAGGCTTGCCTTGCGCCCACAACTCACAAGACGTGCACGTGGAGTATTTTAGAAAACATTCTCTATAACTTAAAAGCATTTTGGTGCAACAAGGTAGAGGTTTCAATCCCTTTCCTCCGTGGGTTCGGCAACACCCCGCGGCGGGAAAGACAATAACTCCACGAAGGGATTTTGGTCGTGAAGTCTTTATCATGAACCAGAAAATATACGGCCGCTGTTTATACACTCCCAATATGCACAACTTCGGACAAATAACAGTGCATCATATATTTGTAAAGCTTAACATTAATGACTTTATAACTGTTCAATTATAAATAGTAGACCAACAGCTCTGATCAACTGTTGACTTGACACGCGGGAATAGAAACAGAATGAGAAATACATTACTCGTTATAACCATCATTATTCATCATTTAGACTGTAGTGTTCCAGAAACTTACTGGAACAAGATGAAGGTTAAAACTTTCTTTCATAAATAATCTCATTGACTCCAGAAGAAAGGAACATTAGCTATCCTCGTGTATATACATCAGCATCTGCAGCAGCTTCCCATCTCGCCGTCCCCCTCGCCATCCCCCAACAGCCCAGCCCTGTGATGCGTCCCCGCCCTGTGATGCTCGGGAATGTTGACTGTGCACACACTGTCTGCCTGATGTACGCATCCATTAGTCTGGAACAACACTCTGTAGGGAAGCCATACAAGTCATGTTTACATTAATTCTCCCGTGCGTCCGTCCCTGCAGACCTACCTTCCCTTCCCCCTCCTGGAATTAAAGCATAAATCAGTAGATGACGGCGAGGGAATTATTTTTCAACGGACATGACGCAGAAAAAGTCTCAGATTAAAGTAGTATATCTCCGTGTGATGAGATAAGCCTTCACGCTCCTGTAAGACGCTGGCTGCACGCATCTCACAAGGGACACTACAGGTTGGAGGCTCCTGGGAGGACGTGCACTCCTTCATACACAGTGTTTGGCTAGGGCGCCGGTCGTCCGTTTCCTTGTGCACATCACCATTAGTTCACCTTCAGCCTTCAAGAACGGTGTTGGTGCATGTGTGTGTGTGTGTGTGTGTGTGTGTGTGTGTGTGTGTGTGTGTGTGTGTGTGTGTGTGTGTGTGTGTGTGTGTGTGTGTGTGTGTGTGTGTGTGTGTGTGTGTGTGTGTGTGTGTCACCCCTTCAATATCCGCTGTAGGTGGTGGACGAGACTTGCCTCGCCTTGGTATAACAGAGGAAGGGTGTCTGTCATACGGGACTGTCTGGGTAGTGTGTGTGTGTGTGTGTGTGTGTGTGTGTGTGTGTGTGTGTGTGTGTGTGTGTGTGTGTGTGTGTGTGTGTGTGTGTCTGTGTCTGTGTGTGTGTGTGTGTGTGTGTGTGTGTGTGTGTGTGTCTGCAGAGTTTAATGTGCTGAATCAACTTTGCTTTCGTTGACGTTAACTTCTTCATGATGTACAAAGTTGTTTGTGTAAGGAACATAAAGCCTATGTATGTTTGTACTTGCACATAAAATAATAATGACAATGAGAAATATTTAGTAGTAGTTGTTGTAGTAGTGGTGGTAGCAGTAGTAATAGTAGTAGTAGTAGTAGTAGTAGTAATAGTAGTAGTAGTAGTAGTAGTAGTAGTAGTAGTAGTAGTAGTAGTAGTAGTAGTAGTAGTAGTAGTAGTAATAGTAGTAGTAGTAGTAATATACAGTAGTAATATTACATTGTTTTTCGTAGCTGTGGCAGAGGCAGTGGAAAGGAAT
>JAXIVD010005787.1:17500-20000 GCA_036785275.1 Cancer borealis
GTAAGAGCAGAGTGAGATAACACACACACGCATACGCACACGCACACACACACGTACACACACGCACACACACACACACACACACACACACACACACACACACACACACACACACACACACACACACACACACACACACACACACACATATACACACACACACACACGTACATGCATTTTTTGTTATATAAATCACAATATAATTTCTCCCTCTTTCTACATTAATTAAGAGTTGTTTTTCTTTTTGAGTGTGTGTGTGTGTGTGTGTGTGTGTGTGTGTGTGTGTGTGTGTGTGTGTGTGTGTGTGTGTGTGTGTGTGTGTGTGTGTGTGTGTCAGTTATTGTGTCACTCAGTCTCAGTTGGTTTCAGTCTTAGTCTTAGTCCTAATAACAGTCTCAGTTAGTCTTTGTGTGTCTGTCTGTCAGTTAGTCAGTGAGTCAGGGAGTGAGCAGTCAGCCAATCAGTCAGTCTGTCTATTTCTCTCTCTCTCTCTTTTTTTTTCTCTCTCTCTCTCTCTCTCTCTCTCTCTCTCTCTCTCTCTCTCTCTCTCTCTCTCTCTCTCTCTCTCTCTCTCTCTTCTCTCTCTCACTGAGGTCTCTTAGGAGTCGCCACCGGAGTACACAAAGTGGTCCTTCATCTGCGCACATTCATCACTCGACCATTATAATACCATTTCATTTATTCACAATAACTTCCTTTGGTAATTCTGCCACATCGCTCCCCAAACCGATCCCACACAACAACAGAGCATGGAAGTCATTCGCCCAAACTCATTCTCACCTCAACATGAAGTTAGAATGCATTAGTTTGGCTTTATTTTTTGTTGCTCCATCATTCCCCTGAGCCACTTCAACTTACCTCACCTCACATCACATCACCTCACCACATCTCACCTCACTTCACCTCTCCTCATCTCTCCTCACCTCACCTCACATCACCTCACTACCGCTGCACCTATTCACCTTTCCCATCAAGTCACATCCTCCTGTCCCCTCTGTTCCTCTCCCTCCCCCGCTCACTATCCAGTTTGGCTCAACACAACGCAGCTTATCCGAAGTTCAGCTCAGTTTTGGCCAAAGGTTATATAGTTTGGAATGCCAGTGAGGGACGGGGTGTGAGGGTGAGATTGAGAGAGGGAGAGAGAGAGAGAGAGGGAGCGAGGTAAAGAGAGATCGAGAGAGGGAGGGAGAGAAAGATGGAGGTAGGAATTGAGAGATAGAGAGAGAGATTGGTGCTGATACCGATTCAGTGAGAGACAACGGAAATGGAAAGAGCTGTATCTGACAGACACACGATGACAGAAAATGCACGACAGAGTGAAAGACGGAGAAACAAGTGATATTTAAACAAACAGGTGAAAAAAGAGAGAGAGAGAGAGAGAGAGAGAGAGAGAGAGAGAGAGAGAGAGAGAGAGAGAGAGAGAGAGAGAGAGAGAGAGAGAGAGAGAGAGAGAGAGAGAGAGAGAGAGAGAGAAAGGAACAATTTCATACAGTCCACTTTCTCCTCCATGACTCAAGTCCAGGGACATGAACATATTTCTTCTCCTTCCATTAATTTCTCGCACCCTCATTCCACCTCCCCTCCCAACGCACTCTAACCATATTCCTCGTGTCCCCCAAAACACCTTTCCACCCCCTCCCTCCTCCCCCCCCTCAAGGTCATGTTAATCTTCCTAACGCCTTTCTGCTTCCTCTTCTTCCCCTTATTTCATCTCTCTCGCGACCTCTTTACTTCTCCCCGTAGCTTCATCTTCTGGCACTCTGTCCTCCTACTCTCCTCCTCCTCCTCCTCCTCCTCCTCCTCCTCCTCCTCCTCCTCCTCCTCCTCCTCCACCGTTTTCTTGGACCATCCACATCCACTTCACGTGATCTTCGTCTGTGGAGTATTATGTCGGCAAACATTCGTCGCCACCGGCACAGCAACGTTTGGGTCTGGGTAAATATTTGATGGCGTTTCTCGCGGACCATTAGCGACTACCTATTTACACATCCCTGTCGTCGCTGAGCTTGTCAATACTGTCGCTCGCCGGCGGGAATGACCTGGTCACACCTTCATCCACCCTACTCTAGGAAAAGGTTACTCTACTCATTTACCCCCCTTGCTCACTAACTCATTCATCCACCCATTTGCTCACTACGTCTCCCTCTCTCTATTACACCCTACCTTACCTTACCCAGCCATCCAGCCCCTGCAGCTGTTCACTCATTCACACTGTCTTGCTTACTCATTCGTTCCCTCGCTCACACCTCTCCCTCTCCCTTTCTATCTCTCTCTCCCTTCCATCATCCCTCACTGTGTTGTTCATTCTCACTCCGCCGTTTCGCTTCATTTCTTTCCTCCATTTTCATCTGGCACGAAGGTCTCTTTAATTACTAGTATTTTCACGTTCTTTTTCTATTACAATTCTTGGGTTGTTGTTTATTTCCTTCGTTCTTTCTTGTTATATTCGTTTTTTTCTCCCTTTTACCAAGTGACGCTGTGATTCTCCTTTTCACGCGGC
>JAXIVD010005787.1:25000-27176 GCA_036785275.1 Cancer borealis
GACGACAAAAGGATATTGTGATGAAAGTAAAATATGTCATGAAAATGTATAGATGATATTACGAAATCACGTACTACATAGTTCTTGCACATTATATATTTAGTAACTATTTTGTTTGTCTATGTATATGTCTGTCTCTGTTTGTCGACGTGACTTTGTGCTGATATGAACAGTTAAGTATCATCAGCAACAACAACACAAAAAACAAAAAACAATAATAAAAATAACAATAACAATAAACTACGATTACATCAACAGAAACAAAAACAAGTAAAACAAGAGAACATTGAGAATAGTAAGAACCAATAACAAAACAATAACACTACTAGCAGCAGCAGCAGCAGCAGCAAAATATATTTTCTCCTATATCTTTTTGTCCCATAATCTTGCACGAGTCATTGTTTTATTCACTCACATCGTAACATTTTACACTTGTGATCGCCTCCGAATTTTCTTTTTCCAAATCTTTATATCCCTCAACCGTATTATATTATCTCCTTTCTTCTCTCTTTCTTTTTACATTTTTCAAGGTTCTATACCATCATTCATTCAAATATTTTTTTTTCCATCTTTCACATTCCTAGATTTCTTCATATTTTTCTCATCACCCTTTCTATAACATCATCCTTCCTCTTTCCCTTCATCTTTTCTTCTGTTCCTTTTATCCTCATTTTTACTGCCTCTCTTCTTCTCATTTCTGTGGGAATAATTTACTTTGATTGCTTCAAGTTTCAGGACGTAAGGATCGATATACCGAGGTTGGCTTTTATCTGACACAAGACATGGGAGATCAGAGAAACTTCAACATATCTGATGAGCAAGGAAGGATATCGGAAGGGTCAAGGATAGTGTATCTGATGTCCTCCTCTTCTCCTTTTACACAAGCTCACAACCCGCAACTCACAACCCCTACAACCACCACCACCACCAACATCACCATCACCACCACAATCACCACCAACGCTACCACACTGCCCTTTACTCTGCTCAAACAAGATACACAAACAACTTTACTACCGATTATTATCCAGAACTTTTGCCAAAACTACTATTGGTAAAAAGAGAATCGGCCCAACATCCGTTACTGATATGGAAACTACCAATATCACCTAAGCCACCGCACCCAATGTAACTGCGCATGCATCTCCACCTCCTCCTCCTCTTCTTCCTCTTCTTCCTCTTTCCTCCTCCTCCTTCTCTTCTTCCTCCTCTTCCTCCTCTTTTCGTTAGAGCCAGCAAGTCTACTGCTGTTTGTTCTTCCTTTGCATTTCTTTCCGTTCCTTCTCGTCTTACTACTACAACAACTACTACTACTACTACTACTACTACTACTACTACTATTACTACTGCTACTACTACTATTACTACTACTACTTCTACTACAACTACTACTCGAACAACAGCAATAACAAAGATCTTTCTACAACCAGCATCATTACCAATCACATTATCTTCCATTATCTCCACCACAATTACCATTACTAAAATAACTCAATTACCCCCCCTTCCCCTCCCCAAGCACCACCACCTGCAACCACCACCACCACCACCACTGCCACCACTACTACATTCTCCGCTTTTTTATTACCATTACCTTCATCACACTCAATCCCTACCGTCCCTCACCCACCCCCACTCACCCTCACCCCCCTCTACCACCCCTTCTATCCCCCTCCCCCTCTTTACAGTCGTCTCCAGTTAGAGGATAAATTACTAAAAGTTGCAACACGCTAATCCTCTCTTCAATTTACATTTAGAGGGAAGAGAGAGAGAGAGAGAGAGAGAGAGAGAGAGAGAGAGAGAGAGAGAGAGAGAGAGAGAGAGAGAGAGAGAGAGAGAGAGAGAGAGAGAGAGAGAGAGAGAGAGAGAGAGAGAGAGAGAAGAGAGAGAGAGAGAGAGAGAGAGAGAGAGAGAGAGAGAGAGAGAGAGAGAGAGAGAGAGAGAGAGAGAGAGAGAGAAGAGAGAGAGAGGAGATAAGAAGGGAAGAGAAAGAAAGGAAGAAAGAAGAGAAGAGCAGCATAAAAAAGTACATAAAAAGAGAATTTCACTCCCGTAAGAGCTTCAGCAACACTCCACCTCCAGGAAACAAGCAGAGATGAGCTGCTGCCTCTGTGCCTCTGATTCTCACAGCCTCCCTCCCGCGGACCAGGCACGTACACACGCTGTCCTACCTCAT
>JAXIVD010005788.1:0-22500 GCA_036785275.1 Cancer borealis
GAGAGAGAGAGAGACGAGAGAGAGAGATGAGAGAGAGAGAGAGAGAGAGAGAGTGAGAGAGAGAGAGAGAAAAAAAAAAAAGAAGAAGAGAAGAGAGAGTCATAAGACAGTTTTTTTTATATTCAAGGAAAGGAAGCTCCTCTACTTGTATGTAAAAAAAAAAAAAATATATGTGATAAAAATATAGAAAGGATCTCAAAAACGGATTATAAGGTAATTACGCGTCTGATAACACAGGTGTGCGTGGCCACCATCCTATTCTGCACTGGTCACACTGAAGCAAAGTTGATGTCAGAGCAATGCTAATACAAGAAATATGACGCAAAGAAACTGGAGGACATGAAGGGGAGGAGGATGATGTATGAAGATGACAGAGGGAAAACAGGAAGAAATTGAAATAGTGAACAGCAATCAGAAGGGGAACACCTCTATAATCAGCACGCACTGACTCATCACTGTAACAGCTTCCCCGTCAAGATTTCAACAAAGACAAAGAGAATGTATTATCGTGATTGCATTTTCGTAAATGAAGATGAATTCTTGGAAGTGTAACTATTTTATATTAAGTTTTATCGTAATGAAGGAATAAACAATTGCAGGTCATGTAAGACATCATTTCGTATATTTTCCGCAAGACTGTAATAAAGAATAAACTGTTTTTATATATCATGCTGATCATATTGTCTCCCCACCCCAATAGCAACGTATATAAGCGCTTAAATATGCAAAAAAAAAAAAAAAAAAAAAAAAAAAAAAAAAAGAAAAATCACGTGACTGGATGGGCGGGAGCTAGATTGGTGACTAAGTCAAGGGATCATAGTGCAGGGGCCAGGCAGAGGCTAAAAAAGATTTGGTGCATAATACTGTGATATAAAGGATAGACACATGGCATGCATTACTCGGTGCGTGTGTCAAGTGGAAGCAGAATGGACAGCTAATAATTCCTCACAACACACGCGAAAATCAACTGGTTGTTCACTGCCCATCCAGGGAGTTATATGACTACAATGCTGAGATTACCGCTTGTGAAGATAATTTTTCCGTTTAGACTTACGTCACTTGGTCTTATGATTCGTGAGGCATACTCGTGGCGCCTCGAGGATTTATCAGTACCAATAAGAATATAAACTCTCACTTGTTTATGGGCACGGCACCCGCGCACGTGTGGAAAGAAACTGTGTATCTTTATGATTCATAAATACAAAAGTGAATTTTGTGGTCTCTTTCAGCTTCATTATTCTAATTTTTTTTCACACTCACAATATTCATGTCCTTTTTTTCCCACCCAAATTCACTGCGACATTTGTGCTGGATATCACTAGTTATTTTGTCATATGGTTTGATAGGTTGAGTTTTGAAGTTTCCGCGCACATTTTTGGCATCCACTAAGTACTGGGAGGAGGCAACGAATTCCTGGACAACCTTAATTGATGCGGAAATCATGGATATCCTTTCGCGAGACCAGAGATACTTGGCCGAGACCATGATACTACTTGAACTATAATCTCATCCGAGTCTGTCACTCTTGAAACGTGCGCTACCTCTCCAATAATCTTTTGTCAATTTAGTCCTGTGTCCAATTTCCCGCCAGCGAAGTACCCTTCGCACACCAAGAAACACAAACAAATGATAATAAAAGACAAAATTTGGTGTCCAGTAAACTAAAGAGATGAACAAAACGGACGTGATGGGGCAGCAAGTATAAAACTCTCCGTTATAGACAATTGACGTAAGATTAAATAATATACTATTTATAGACATGCCTTTATCGTTTATGTGTTCACTCTTTATGATATACACACAGCCAAGGATTATTACTGCGTTGAAAACATATTCTAGACTTTATCCAAAATGGTAATGTGATAAGTTAATTTTTCATCCTAAGTAAGAGCATGGAGGGAGGGAAGGAAGGTTGAAACAAGATTTTAGGTGCTGGGCCTCAGAACCCCCAACACATAGTACCCTTTAACATGCAAAACACCATTACCCGGAGTTAGAGATTCATGACGTTCCCGCGCGGGGCTGCCAGAACAAAGCAATAGGTAAACTTACGTGCATTACCTATATTTCTTCCTCACCTCTCCCCATTGGAATACCAGTCCAGTCCATTCCTTAAGTGGTTTAAACTTCGTGAGACTGTGCGTTGTGAAGATTAACACGTACGACACTAACTATTATGTACCGTTACTGTCTACTGTCTGCACGTCTTCACACGAACGACTAAGATCTTGTATTTCAAAGAAGGGAAAGAAAGGGAAAGAAGTAAAGAAGGCAAGAAAATAAGCACACAACTCATCATCTTGTTTGGCTGAGAAACGTTAATGTACTCCATCAACAGTTGTTTATTCTCTCTCTCTATCTCTCTTCTCCTCTCTCGTCTCTCTCTCCTTCTACGAATGTCTTTACTTTTTCCTATAATTAATTCCTTACAGGAGAGAGAGGGAGCGAGAGGAGCGAGGAGCGAACGAGACGAGAGAGAGAGAGATGGAGAGAGTATGAGAGAGAGAGAGGAGAGAGTGAGAGAGAGAGGAGAGAGGAGAGAGGAGAGAGAGAGGAGATGAAGAGAGAGAGAGAGGAAAGATAGAGAGTCAGAGAGCACAGAGATAGGAGAGTGAGTGAGAGAGAAGAGGACAGTGGCAGAGAGAGATGAGAGAAGTGCAGACGTGAGAGTGAGAAGTGAGACGTGAGGAAGAGTGAAGAAGAAGAGAGGTACGAAGAGAGAGAGGAGAGAGAGATGTGAGACAAGAGAGTAAGAGACAAGAGAGAAGAGATAGAGCAGAGTAGAGAGAGAGAAGCGAAGAGAAGAGAGGACGAGAGGAAAGGATAATCTGAAATAAAATCAAGGATGAGGAAAAACGATGCATCTTTGCCTCCTTTCTGTTACTCCAGTCCTCTTCCTCCTCACTCCTCCTCCTTTTTAGCATATCTTCATCATGCTATTCCTGTTATTTTGATGCAATATAAAAATCGTCCTGTCCAACTCACTTGTCCCTGCTGCTACTTGTTTAAGAGGGTATTTAATATTATTCCCAGTGCTGTGTGCTGTGTGTCGTGTGTAGTGTGTGTGTGTGTGTGATGAGTCGTGTGTGTTGTGTGTGTGGTTGTGGTGTGGAGGAGGGTAGGTAGTGCATAAATCGATCCTTGTCACCCGTCCAGTAACACACATAGCACCTCTTCAATTGTTACTCAAATTAATCTAGTGACACATGTAAATATAAAAACACTTGACTGAACTCTGCCCAGGATACCCCGAGGGAAGGAGGAAATAAAAAATGTAATCTGACTTTCCTACTTCTCTTTAACGTAACAATTGTAGGTCACCTACACCACACGTCTTATTTATTTACTTACTTATTTTTTTCTAACTTCTCATCAGGATTTATTTTATTTTTTATATCGCACCTTAACAACATTTAGGAGTTACTGGTCGGCTAGGTTTCGAAAGTATATTGTAGTAACGCTGATCTCTCTCACCATTGCTTTATCATAGTTATCGTGACTTAATTGTGATAGGATGTAGCTGTTAAAGTTTGCATAAAATAGTTTGCAACATCCAATTAATTTTTAGCTAATTTTGACAAATAATGTAATAATATGTGAAACTGAAATGGCGCTTCCATGTCCATATCACACGTCACAATTGGACATTGAAGTTGCATATTTACACTATATTTAATCTTGAAATTATATGAAACTGAAACGAAAAAAAAAAAAATAACGAAAGGAAGTAAAGTATCATCTTTGCGATACATTTTTATATATGTGACTTAGAAAAGAATCTAGATCAGCTACGTAAAAATATATCGCAGCTTCCCTTTTATATATGTTAGCGTGGCTGAACTGCCTCTGTTGTGTTTCCATTGTATCAAACTAAATGCAAACTCCTGATAATCTTTGCAGGGAGACTCGGTATACTGAGTAGAAACTGACTACAAATTAATTTAAAAAATAGTATTGAGAGACTATGAGGAGGAACAGTGTAGTTTGTGTAATATAAATATAATAAAGTGGTGAAGAGAATTCAATCATTACTCTTATTCCAAGTAAACTGTGCCTATTACCATGTCACGTACCTCCTGGGCTTTCATTTTGAAGGTAACATATACTATGTTTTCATAAATTTACTTCTAGGTCTACTTTGCAACACTTACCTTGGACCGTGAGGGTGACGGGGCGGGACAGCTTGGGCCTCGTGTTCACCTGACACTCGTACACGCCGGAGTCATTAGTGAGAGCCGTCCTCACCTCCAGCTCGAAGGACGTCTCGTTATCCATCCTCACCTGTGGGCAGACAAGCCTCCGTCACGATGGCGGCGCTAAACGGACACATCGAATATATTTTGTTGCTACGTAAAACAAAAGCCTGTCTTGTATAATTTATTCCTTACAGATGCTAAATTAGATGTCTGTTTGTCATTTATTTCATTATGAAAAAAGTGTTTGTATGAAGGGAAGAAAAGGAGGATATTCAATTTATATCTTAATTGTAAAAACACGAAGTAAATGTGTATTTATTGTTTATGGTAATTCATCGCTTCCAGCTTCAGGCATAGGAAAAACATGCTGTACTGCGTATTAAGTTACACATGAAGTGTTTTCCTTCATGTCTTACGTACGTCTGTATGGGGATCAAAGGTACTTTATCTAATTTTCTAATGTGATTCTTAGGTACTTCTTCACATTTGATATAGATAAGCTTTAACTTTCATGTTTTCGTAGAGTTGAAAATTTACTGCTTAGTTCCATGGATGAAAACTAAGAAAAACACAGTTTTCAGAAGTAACATTATCATTATTATTATTATAGAAAAAAATGGTTATTTTGGTGGTCGGCTTCACGCCTTCCATGCATTCTCCTCACGTCCTCCCAAATGGGGTGCGCGCCCCGCCCCCACCACTCCGTTTGGGAAACAATGACGAAGATTTTTTTTTTCATCGACCCGCAGGAAGGGATGGATAGTGGAACGAATAAGGTACACGAGAGAGTCCAACGCACGTTTTTTAATGAAATTGTGAATGCAACCATAAATTGCATTATTGATATTGGTGTTTATTAAGTAAATTCATCAGCGTTCTGCTTGGCATATAGAAAGTTATGAAAAAACATTTAGGGAAATTTTCGTTCAGCAGCAGCAGCAGCATCAGCAAAGTTGTTTTCATAAAGCTCTTTTTCTAATAATTCATTTGTCCTGATGGATACCGTGTCAGTCAGAAGTTTTCCTCGTATAATCAAGATAAATGATACTGGAGTTGACTTTTAATGTTGACTATGAGTGATGTCAGTAGAGTGCACGTGTCAGGCAACCAACATGTAAAGCGTTATTAATATACTGCATACTCTGATTAACTACCATGTGTGTTCACACGCACACGCACACACACATGCACACGCACACGCACACACTAAAAAACCGAGATATTGCAGTAGACAGGTTGGAGGTGTAAGCGTCGTTACGGAAGTGTGGGCACTGTGCAATCAATTTAATTGATTTACATTAACAAGATCGGATTGTAATTACATTTTGAGGAGGGAGAGTCGAGACAGAAGGTGAGGCAAGCACAGTCTGTCCCTTGCTGCCCGCCATAACGTGACGCCCACCTCACCGTGAAGGAACCCAAGTAAACAAAAAAAAAGTCTCATCACATTACTTTGGGTGTAATGTAATTTATGATTAATTGCCATACGCTTAATAAATCACATTACGTAGAAGCTGTGACGGGATGTGATTCACTTCAGGTTAGCCAGTCTCCTCACTATTCCAATATTTGTCATGAAATTCAATTACGCGAATATTGAGATGATCTGGGAAAGGTAGAACATTAATGAGCTTCCGCTGCATATGCAAGTTATAATCAAGACGCAAGACTGCATCCACCATTTATTAATGACATGCCATGGCTTGTTTATTTTTAACATGAAAATGATTGTTACAAGTCACACAATAGATCGTCCGTAATCCATATAGTTGAAGGTGGAGTGTACAACGAAATTACAAGTCATTTCCTGATTAATTACAAAGAGTACAGCCTCAGAAATTGTGTAACAGCAATTGCAACAAAGTAAGATAATAGAAAATAATATAATTTCAAAGGTTACAAATAGAAGGCCAAGCTACAAGCATTAAAGAAATGTTACGGTGTGACTGTAGCTCAAACACACATAACTACGAATTAAAAAAAACAAACAAACTTAACGACTACAATGATATTGAAAACCACCACCACCAATGACCTCAATACTACTACTACTACTACTACTACTACTACTACTACTACTACTACTACTATTACTACTACTACTACTACTACTACTACTGCAAATGATAATATAATAACAACGCTCTCAATGAAGCTCACCTTGAACCGATCGTCCGACGTAAAGATCAGCTGATTGGCAGAGATGACGTGCAGGTCACTCTGTCTGATCCATGATACCTGAAACACACCTCCGTCAGTACCTTCACCTCACACATCTGCCTCACCGCACACACCTATCCCACCTCACACACCTGTCTTACCTCACACACCTGTCTTATCTCACACACCTGTCCCGCCTCACACACCTGTCCCACCTCACACACCTGTCCCACCTCACACACCTGTCTTACCTCACACACCTGTCCCACCTCACACACCTGTCACATCTCACACACCTGTCCCACCTCACACACCTGTCTTACCTCACACACCTGTCCCACCTCACACACCTGTCTTATCTCACACACCTGTCCCGCCTCACACACCTGTCCCACCTCACACACCTGTCCCACCTCACACACCTGTCCCACCTCACACACCTGTCCCACCTCACACACCTGTCCCACATCACCATAGCAATGGCAAAGTTACAGGTAATGTCTGTGCACCTGAACGCGATATTACGTGATATTACTTATGTAGGTTTTGACACGTGATAAGAAGTATATTATTCTGTGTATGTATAATATTAGTAAGGCTTCACGCGTTCACAATTTCCTCTACCAAATGCGCATACGAGGCAGGTTTCAGGTTCTATTCTTGCTCGAACGTACGCTTCGTTAAGTACGAGACAGAGTGTATGAAGCAGCAGCAAACACTCACTTATCTGGTAACTGCGTGATAGAGAGGCCGGGTGGGAGACGTTATAGAACATGGGAAGCAGCAGCAGGGGTAGGGGGGGAGGAGGAGGAGGAGGGGGAGGAGGAGAGTTAAGGTTGTCTATCCCTAACTCTCCTCACCCAACACCCTTTCCTGTCCCATGCCACTCCTTCCACATACAGATACGTGACCTATCTAGCTACTGTTTCATTCTTACTTATGTTTAGACGCTTGAAGGTATAGAGCAGTGTTTAATGCTAACCTTCTCATGGGTGTGTGTACCTTCTCTGCATATCTAGTTGGAGTCTCCACCAAACATTACTTACTGCATGTTACGATTTTCATTTGTTATGCTTCACAATACGTCTTATCCTTATCTGTGAGTTGGTAGTTACTTAATCGTCCTTACTAGCACTGAAAGGGGAGGTTGTTGCAAGGTACGGATGACAGGCAACATATATCACCTCCATCTGACTGGGACTTTGTGTGGAAGGTGGAATTAACATTGCGTCGATAAGTTAAAATTACCTCGTCCTCAACAAAGTGCAGGGAGCCTCGAAGCATTTTGAAGTACATAATGACGGAAATATGTCATACAGTTCTATTTCGTCCTTCTATGATATGCATAAATACCTAAATATTTTTCCTCCATTTCCTTTTACGAATTCTGAATGTTCTGTGGTAAAAACTTTTATACAAGACTTAAGCTTTTGGATCCGTGCATTAAAACTGATAAAGTATAGTAAATGTTCACCTTAATCTTCAACTAAATGGACCAATAACTTTTCTTGACGTTACTCTAGTTTGCCGCCTGGCGCTAAATCATGACCATGTGCACTAATAAGTGTTACTACAAGGGGGAGGATGTCCTGCCACGCGTCCAAGGAAATATATATTGGTGATTGGACAAGAGCATGCGAGTTATCAAACGTCATAAATTTGTATCACCAAGACGCAGTGCAACCTTCAAGCAAACCATGACCCAAGCGTAGAAAGGTTAGGAGCAGGAAGCCAGTTCATCAGACAGTTATTGCTGGTGTGCTGAATGTTACTTTGTTTAGCATCTTACTGGCTGTGTATGGTTATAACGATCATGGTGTGAGTACAAGATAGGTTATAATATCTTCAACGGGAATAATATCACTAAATATTATGAAACCATTGATAGAAGTAAGCTGTAGCCAAAAGAATGAACAACCCTTGGCAAACTTATTAAGAAGTGTGACACCGTATGGTTTGGTAATGGTAAATGACTCCCGGTATTTAAATATTTTTTTCTATTAATGATGAAAGAAAAGTATCTGATGAATAGAAACGTATTGGTTTAACATTTGTCGTCGCAAGGTATACTTCAACTTATAATTGGAGGCAAGGTAATTAAGTACCTCGGTAATTACGCCTAAACTAGAGACTCAGTAGTATTATATCATATTTATTATTATACTTCTAATGTAAAAAAACAAACAAACAAAAACAATCAGACAAAACAAACGCCACAAAACAACAACTATTTGCGATTCCCTAATACTGATCACCGAAACTTTTTGTGTGTAGTGTTGGAGCCGCGGGACTGTAAACACTGGGGGCGGCGAGGCTGTCTTACTGGCTCAATGCCTTATTTTTTTCCCTAGGTTTACTTAACATGATTTAAAAGATCAATAAGAGTCCATACAATCTCTAAAATACACAACCATTGAAATCTATGACCTTCACAGAAAATTATGAAAGTACAACGTAATGGGTGTTTCCAGTTCACAGCTGTTTTGACTTATCCTTAATATTCCTCAAGTGAACTGTTGGTGAAGAAACTGTACCTTCTCCTTTGTCCTTTGTCTCCGTCCTGCTTCTCTATACAACCGTCCACCTTGACACCTTATGCCACATGCAATACCTTATGTCCTTATCACGTCTTGATGCTATTATCCAAACACTATTTCACCTTACACTTTACCTACTCCTGGCAAATTACCTTCTCTTACCTTCAAACGAGGAATAATTTGACTCAGTGCACTACTCCAGACGCAGTTGAAGCCGTGAGGAAGCGGAGGAAATGGCTGACTGATCTTGACTCTACTAGACTCTGCTCCCCCCTCTCTTCCTAACAGCCAGCCAGCAGGGTCTCCCTACACACTCCCCGCCAATCCACACTTTCCTCACCCTGTATAATTCATTCTCTATATTGTATTATTCCTGGTATATCAATCCGTTAAATATTATTATAGCTATTTAAATATTTATCATACTTAAATGTCCTTTACATAATCGTATTCTACAAAACTGTTCAACTATTTTCTGTGAGGTGACGTCAGTAAGTCATCTGCATATTCTGGATCCTTTAACTCCTCATTCTCGTGTTCATTGGTTATTACATCGTATTTTTTTATCACAATAGTTTCAGCATACTTCAAAGTCGAGTAGACAACACATTGCACTAATCAGCTGTTCCTGCACACGCCGCTAAGCTGGTCCTGCCAAGCTATTTGCAATTTTTCTGATGTAACGCACGTTTCTCAGGTAAACCAAGAGTCAAATTACATCGGAAATTAAGAAAATTATGAACAAAATTGTAAAATATGTGTGTAACTTGAACATTTTGTTGAAAAATAAGTTAATTGGTTATATTTACCCTGGCCTCCCGATCAGGTGATGAGGTATGAACGAGGTGTGCGCGTTAGAGTCTTTCTCGAATGAAAATGTGATACACTTCAGGAACTACCTCTCTCCCCTTCTCTCTCTCTCTCTCTCTCTCCCCCTTTCTCTCTCTCTCTCCCCCACTCTCTCTCCCACTCTCTCAATTTTCGCAAGAATCACAATAAATTTTGAAATTATTGAATTAATGACATGGATTTTGACATCGTATGTAACTTGATTTATTGGCTTGTCAACTGCGTGAACACCAGTAAATATGAAGTAACATTTGGTGAAGAACGAACGCTGATCTGTGTTATAATGGCGCTTCAAATCAAACAATATTTATTGTTTGGCTAAATTACTTAAGAGATAAATTCGCTGGCAACTATAACCTACAAACTCTGTAGTCTCTCCCTAAAACTATCAGATGAAATGTTATGTCAAGTAAAGCACGTGTTTGATATTTATGAAGCATTGGATCTAAAGCATTTATTGAAACACGTGAACAAATAAACAAGTGCATATATGATAAACAATATAAACAAAATAACTAAATATTGTATGTATTTATGTATGTATGTATATATGTATGTATGTATGCATTGAATACAAAACAGTTTGTATAATGTATGTATGTAGTACTGGTCGATACATACAAACTCTTGCATCTAAAACAATATTCATCACCTATCATATGCGAGTGTTGGTGAGGCAGCCTCGTGTGTTGTGGTGTTACCTGGCGCATCGGGTGTCAAGTGTCATCTTGAGGTGAACGGTGTGTGTGTGTGTGTGTGTGTGTGTGTGTGTGTGTGTGTGTGTGTGTGTGTGTGTGTGTATGTGTGTGTATGTGTGTGTATGTGTGTGTATGTGTGTGTGTGTGTGTGTGTGTGTGTGTGTGTGTGTGTGTGTTTAAAGCTTGGAGGATTCATCAGTATTACAGTACATGTATATTAGATCTTGACATCCCCCCCCCCACACCCACCCACCCACACCCACACACACACCCACCCACACCCACACACACACACACACACACACACACACACACACATACACACACACACACACACACACACACACACACACACACACACACACACACACACACACACACACACACACAAACACACACACACACACACATACGTTTCCACAATACTACCAGCGGGGTCCCAGTACAAGCCACAGCTTCGCCCAGTCATTCCTTGTCGTCCCCTGTTCACACTTCATTATGCGTGATCCTCCGTCTTCCGTATGCAATCCATCTTGATCCCTTCCCTACATCCCCTCTCGGTTACCTTCACTTCTCGCGCTCGTAATTTATTCTTATAGCGTCTTAGTTTTTCATTCTTATATTGTGAACAGTAAATCATTATATCCTTGCACGAGTTATTAAATGATAACTAAATAGATAAGGAAATAAAGCAACAGACAGGCACATATTGATAGATAAGCAAGTAGATAATTACACATAGATAGATATACATACATCATCATTATCATTAACCTGAGTTCGCTGTAGTACAAAGGCCTCCCCCAAACCTTTTTCACTCATCTATATCGACTGCCAGAGTCTATTCCAAGCCACCGCAACAAAGCTTCTAATCTCATCTCTCCATCTAGCTCTCTGTCTGCCCTGCCTTCTAATACCATCTCTGGGTTATCATTCCTTTACTCTGACAGTTTATCAATTACCTCTTCGGCGCATGATACGTCTTGCCCATGTTCACTTTTTTCTTTTAATTGTGGTCGAGATATCTTCAAATTTGGTCTGCTCTCTAATCCGTGATGCTCTTTTTCTATATTTCCATTTTATGCCAAACATTATTCTCTCTTTTCCTCTTTGGCCACTTTGAAGGTTTTGCTCCATGACTTTCGTATCATGCAAACATACGCATACACACAAGCAGACAGACGAATAAAGAGAGACAGAGAGAGAGAGAGAGAGAGAGAGAGAGAGAGAGAGAGAGAGAGAGAGAGAGAGAGAGAGAGAGAGAGAGAGAGAGAGAGAGAGAGAGAGAGAGAGAGAGAGAGAGAGAGAGAGAGAGATACAATACTCCCCTCAGTAAACTAACACAGTAAGTAGTGAGATAGGCGAGCAGAGCAGCGGATCACTCTCACACACGCTGAGTTTGTTGGCCCACACGGAGACTTACACGGGATGAGAGCAGCTGATGTAAGTGGATTAACATTACTAAAGTGACTGACACACCCAGGCTCTCAAATCCTCGTCTCGCCTCACCCCATCCACACCTGCATCCCACCATCTCCACATGCATCCACACATCCACATGAGTAAAGATTTGCATTATTTTCAGTGATTCTAATGTTTCTTTTTCATAAGTGCTTCGTCTCCTATTCGAAGTTATGGGTAGTGAGGAGTATTACCGAGGCGCATAAGCAAGAGTGGAGTGCCTTTCAAAACTAGTCCTCGTACCAAGACTCAGAATGTAATTAATGTGTTCACGGTGGCGCACGGTTGGATTTTTGAGTGTTTTAAATAAAGTTACGTGATCAAGTTAGCGAAAAGAGACTTGGTGCCGCGCGATATTTTCTTATTTGACTGCACAGGGACGAAAGGAAATGTGGAAGGCATGCTCATGATATAAGTATACTTCCTCCTGTTATCCATTTAATATATATATATATATATATATATATATATATATATATATATATATATATATATATATATATATATATATATATATATATATATATGACCATATGAACAAACACACACACACACACACACACACACACACACACACACACACACACACACACACACACACACACACACACACACACACACACACACACACACACACACACACACACACACACACTTACTGAGCGGCCCCGCAGTTTGGTTACAACGCAGGGTAAGATGGCCGTCTCGCCTTCCATCACGGTGACACTGTCGGGCAGCGTTTCATCAAACTCAGGTGGTGTCCAGTTACCTCCTTCCTTCTTGGTCTTGATCCGAGCTGGTTCTGAGGATGGGAAGGAAAACAAACTGTAGTAGTGATTGTTGTAGCAAGCACATGCATAATCTTAGAGAACAGAATAAAACCATTTTTAAGCTACATACACGAATATTCATGTGTTTGCGAGCTACTGATATCTACAGCTTGGCAACAATGATGGCCGTTAAAGTTACGAAAATTAGGATGACATGATAGATGGATGCATGGATGGAAAATGGACGACGGTAACTGCAAGGATCATGTTTACTCGTCAATTCTGAACTGTCACTCACTTTACAATTCTAAACAGTCATTAAAATGCAGGACAACATCAAAGGCAACAAGGGGAGGAGGATTATCAATTATTAGTTTGTATTGAAAATCATCGTTATTTAAAGCAGGTGAGAAAAGGGGGAATTGCACCCATTACGCAATTATGGAACACTGTACAGCAGGTGAAGTGTGAAGCAAACAGTGTTCATTATAGAGGATTAACATTGAAATATTCGTTACAGCACAATACTTAAAATGAAAAACCATGAAAAACTATGTGGTTTCGAAATGATATAAATAGTCCATGAAAGGGATGAAAAACAAAAAAGGAATAATGGAAGAAGCAAGAACGGAATGTATGACAACAAACCCGATCGAAGCAAATAAAAGTTGTCCTGCAGATTCATATTAATAACAGAACCGGATTATAAAACCGGATTAGTGATAAGAGTCAGTATATGAAATAGATATACAAGGTGACCAGCCTCATAATTAAAGCATACTGTATTAAAATTTTTCACTTTGATTAAATGAGTTAAGAAGATGAACATTGTGCGTTATTGGGTCATTAGTAAACCAAAATATTCGTTGAAATTCTTTATGCTTCATTCTTATCATATTGAAGTGCTCTAGCATGATGGTAAGCTTTTCATAATATTTCTTGGGGCATCTATGTGTTCTGTATATGTCTTTTTCACGTATGCAAACCTCAGAGTAAAATAATTAATCAACTTCTCACTATAATTGCAAGGCACTGAACACCTCAAAATGGCCCAGATGGTGATATCAGTCTGCATTTCAATCTGACAACCGATACAGCTTAACAGATTCAACAATGACCCACAGCCCAACACACCTAAAGAATCGTAACTCTTCAAAGAATGCATGGAAGGAAAGTTCAAATCCTTAGGGAGAGGGAAAAAGTTGTAATGTTAATAGATCAGTCCTGGAGCGTCACAATTGTCAGCGAGGGGCGGCTGTTTATGACCGTTAAGGGGGCGTCGTCCTCCTCCGGCGTATACGATGTCTCTGTTTTTAATTTTATAGAAACAAGTCTGGGCGAGAAAGGGGACTCAGGGCACCCATGGGAGGCGCTGTAAAAGCTTTTTAATGGGGCAATCTGGGTTCTCTTTTTCCTCTTTTTGTTTAATGGGGGAAAGATAAAAGGATACGGAGTGGAGGAAGAGATAAAATGGTAGAAAGGGAAGTGAAATGAAGCTAAAGTAATACGAGCGTGTGTGCATTTAACTCAAAATATGAAAGAGGAAAAGAGAATCTGAAAACATTACTAGAATTGCAAAAAGACTTGCATGCACACTACTCTCCATTTACAAAACTTTCTTTATTTATACTCTCTCTCTCTCTCTCTCTCTCTCTCTCTCTCTCTCTCTCTCTCTCTCTCTCTCTCTCTCTCTCTCTCTCTCTCTCTCTCTCTCTCTCTCTCTCTCTCTCTCTCTCTCTCTCTCTCTCTCTCTCAAACAATATTTTTAATGCATTAGTTTCATCCCTCACATTGATCAGAACAATTGGATTAAGGCGCCATCACTGCCCTATATTGCACCTACAATAAGAATGATTAATGTGGTGAAACAACTAAATAACATACATTTCTATAATTAAGTTTCTCCTAAAATTCATCTCAACAACTGCATTTTCTTCCTCTAGAATATCATGCGTTAGAATTTAGACTATTACATATTCCACCTTAATACCCTAATTCGCTGCAACTGCTGTACTAAGAAATGTGTAAAAATCTCAATGAAGAAAAGTGTTAGACAAGGTATCACAATTGTCTCAAAATTAGTAAAGTTATTATAAAAAGTTCGCATCGATTCCCTGTTTGCCTCAAGGGAGATGGTGAAAAAATATATCTCTTTACCATATATAAAATTATTTGTCGACAAGAACATTGGCGTGGAAACTGAATTTAGAGAAGAATTATAAGAGATGTGTGGTGATAGAAAGCAAATGAAGGATGAATGAAAAGATGAAAATGCTAAATGTATGTTTAGTGAGTGGTCTGAGGTTGAGGAAACAAATAATTAAAAGATGTTGTGAACTAAACTAACTAAACACTTACAATGATGTTAAGAGTTGTGAGGGATATGTTGACACTAAACAAATACATTGGAACCATGAAATTCAAACTTTAAGAAGGATATGAAATAGGATTGATAATGTTGCAGGTAAACGAAATAGAAACATGAAAATAATTATACACTAATTTTATTTTTATTTATTTATTTATTCATTTATTTATTTGTTTATTCATTTATTCTTTATTTATTTTTTTTTTTTTGAGAGAGAGAGAGAGAGAGAGAGAGAGAGAGAGAGAGAGAGAGAGAGAGAGCGAGAGAGAGAGAGAGAGAGAGAGAGAGAGAGAGAGAGAGAGAGAGAGAGAGAGAGAGAGAGAGAGAGAGAGAGAGAGAGAGAGAGAGAGAGAGAGAGAGAGAGAGAGAGAGAGAGAGAGAGAGAGAGAGAGAGAGAGAGAGAAAGAGAAAAAAAAATGTGTCAAGCATTCTACCTTTGTTAACTTATACTTTAAACACCTGAAGTTTATATAAAAGATAAAACAAACAGGAATTTTTAAAAAGAAAATAGAAAAAAATATCATGAACATTCATCTATTCAAAGGAAACAGATAAGTTTGAGGAAAACATATGAATAAAATACCATGGCATGACAAAAGTTATTAGAAGCTTAGCCAAGGGTGGATAAAGAATGGAGAACCAACACAGTACACAGTGGTGAGGCGAAGTTATAAAACTGGATTGGACCACAACAAAATGGCATAAAGAACATTGGAAAAGGTTATATTCCTTTAATATGACACTAATGGCTGTCTTCTTTCGCTCATTCTCTCTCTCGCTCTCTTCTTATCTCTCTCTCATTCTCTCTTTCTCTCTCTCTCTCTATCTGTATATGTGTATGTGTGTGTGTGTGTGTGTGTGTGTGTGTGTGTGTGTGTGTGTGTGTGTGTGTGTGTGTGTGTGTGTGTGTGTGTGTGTATACTCACATACACACACACACACACACACACACACACACACACACACACACACACACACACACACACACACACACACACACACACACACACACACACACACACACACACACACACACATACGGAATTGTGAATATATGGGAGTAGTTTAACAGTGCTCGGCTTACAGACTCACGCACGCTCATAGAATTTGCTCGTTTCAGGTCTTGATGAACAGGCTATAGGCACACTGCATTCCGCCACACTGACATGCCTTGGCGTGGGCAATCTGTGCCGATTTATTGTGGGAGGAAATATTCATTGATGCATTGCGCTCCTCACCCTCCACACGACAAAATTACACTATTTTTTACGAGTAAATGTGATAAGTGCCAAAGATGACCCTTAGCCAAGGGGCACACTTTTAAACCCTTACTAAGTCCCAGTTTCATTAGTTTGCCAACACACCTACACACCACATCCCATAATGGAACTCACTCAACCCACCCTTTATACACACACAAAAAAAAAGACTAAAAAGCTACTATCTATTTCTATAGAGATGAATCAATAATTTTGGATTGAAGATTTTCGTAACAGAATAATGGATAAAGTTCATGTGTTCCACAGAGGAGTTTCATAATGATTTTTGAAGTTGGATGCTAAAATATTTATAAATTCGTGTTTTGAAAGTGTATTGTAATGTGCAGTGGAAATGTTATGAAAATCTTAATAGCCTCAAACGAGACGACTAAAAATATGATAAGTATATAAAAAAAAGAAAATCAGTATATGAATGGACAAGGAATCACCAACCAAACGCTCATTAGAGACCCGTGCTGCACACTGTACTAATGCATAATCTCCTCCAATGTTTCTAATTAGCAGATAGACTACAATGAAAAATTCGCTGGTGATAAGTAGAAGGCTGTGGGAAGGAATATTGGACAGCCACCGATAAAAGAGAATAAATGATGTGAATAATTTTTCCTCCACTCTATCTGCCATAACTAGTGGTTGTGTGGCACCATCCCTCACATGATATCTGTATTTCATACATGGTCGTATAAAGCCTTGAATGTGGAGTAAGCAATTTTGGAAGCAATAAAAATAATTAAATTTCGTTAAAGCTGCCATGACAAGTGCTCGGTGGCGCTGATGTATTGCTTATTCATCTATCTATTTGTGTTTCAGATTATGAAATACACAGATGGAATCATGTATGAAGGTCTTTGTATGTTCTCCTGCCTTCCTTTAGTGATTCGTCTTGAAAGGAGGCGAATCGATCTCTACTTAATCCGCTGTAAAATTCAGAGAAATGCAAAGGAGCTCTTCGTTGGTCCTCCAGATATTCACGGGGGACACAGCGGCCGATCAACTCTCCAAGGTCTGATAAAATACTCGTTTGCCTCACCTTTGCAGTCACGCCCAATGGTTCAGGCGACGCACCACAACACCGGAAAGGACGAATATGAATGAAAATAATACAGATAATGATATCAACTCAAGAACCAAACATTCTGAACAAGTCTTATCTACATTTCTTTCTACATGTCTGTCTGTTTCTCTGTTTGTCTGTTCGTCTGTCTGTAATTCTCTATTTCTCTTTCTCTCTCTCTTTCTCAATTTTTTTCCTCTCTCTCTCTCTCTCTCTCTCTCTCTCTCTCTCTCTCTCTCTCTCTCTCTCTCTCTCTCTCTCTCTCTCTCTGTCTCTGTCTCTGTCTCTGTCTCTCTCTCTCTCTCTCTCTCTCTCTCTCTCTCTCTCTCTCTCTCTCTCTCTCTCTCTCTCTCTCTCTCTCTCTCTCTCTCTCTCTCTCTCTCTCTCTCTCTCTCTCTCTCTCTCTCTTCTCTGCGGTGCAATTTTTGTTCCCTCACCATGTAAGGGACATAGCAAAATTAGAAGCTGTCCAGGCTATGGTAACAAACGAGCCCTTCTTTGCCTAATAAATCTTAAGAGGAGAGGCTGACACGACCAAACCTGTTCCCTCGAGAAGCGTCGTCTCCCAGGATAGTGTGTTTTAAAATACTTAAAGCGTTTATGAATGTTGACGAAAATATATTTTATCTAGTTGGTGATTCGCTATAAACGAGGAGTAACAGAGTGAAATTATTATTTAGACAGATATAACTAGATTGAAATTGATTGTTCTTTACTAATGACGTCGTTAGAGAGTGGAATGAGTCGTCACCTTCCGTTAGACAGTTAAAACCAATTCGCTCTTCTTAACGTTCTAAACTTGACCATCACCTCCTCTAACATGTCTTCAATACTATAAAGCCAGCGTCCTTACATACTAGGAATTACGTTTAATCTTCAATTTTCATACTGAATTTTGGTTTTTTTCAGTAACTATTGATAAAAAAACACTTAATGTAGTATGGCGCATTTGGCAAGTGTAACATATCCTAACACTGTTCCACCTAACATGTCTGGAACACAAAGTTTTTCACCAGCGCGTGTACACTGGTGCGTAAACTGGAAAATATGTTAGTAGAGATATAATGAGTAAAGAAAGCAACAACAACAAAGAACAAAGAGATGTCATCATTAGGGACAACTTTAAAATACGGGAAAATAATAGAACACATGAAAAACAAAACTAATCAGACGTCTCTGGAATGAAAATAAATTACTAAAAAGAAATGTGTGTGTGTATGTGTGTGTGTGTGTGTGTGTGTGTGTGTGTGTGTGTGTGTGTGTGTGTGTGTGTGTGTGTGTGTGTGTTTGTGTGTGTGTGTGTGTGTGTGTTCGCGCGTGCGTGTGTGAGGGTTTGTGGAGTATATGTGTGTCACTGAGGAAGAAAAGTGCAATATTTACAGCAGCAGTGAAGCAATAAACCCCCCTACCCCCAACCCCCAACCCCCCCACTCACCACCCTGCTGGAGACGTGTGTGGTGGGGGGAGGGGTGGGGTGGGGGTGGGAGAGGGAAGGAGGGAACGAGACTCCTCAGGAATATTTACCGAGGCCCTGATTTACCTCATTCACAGAAAACGCAAATGAAGACGCACAGGACTACTCATATAAACCTTAGATTTAATTGGAATTCAAGAAACTCGGTTATGATCATCGTCTTATTGGAAGGTCGAGATGTTATTCCTGCAGTAGATAGCGACGCCATTGTTGTATGTTAGTCATAGAAGGGAGAACGAAAGGTAGATAAAAGAGAGAGAAAGCGAGAGAAAGAGAGAAAAAAAAGAGAGATAGGACCAAAGGATGAGAGGAGGAGGAGGATTAGATTAATATGACGGTGGGCGTGTATGGTCACCACGGAGCTGTAACATCAATCATCTGTTTTTTTTTGTTTAGCTCGAATGAGGACACTGAGAGGGTGTTGGTGGCGGTGGTGGCGGAGAGAAGAGCCTCGGAGTACAAATTGAATTTTTATTATCTCGAATCTTTTCTGTTTTTTTCTCTATTTTTAGTTTTGGTTTCTTTCCTCTCCTCTCTCCGTGCCAAGTGCAATACCCTTCTCCCCTTCTCCCCTTTTTTCCTTTCCTCTTAACCATTACTTCTCTCCGTATCGTCTCGTTACACTAACCTTTTTTTCGAGTCAATCGCTTTTTTACACATTTTCACTCCTCTCCCCAACCCTTTTTTCCCTTTTTTCTTCGGGCTTTGGGTCCTTTTTTCCCGCTTTTACCTACACGTTTAAAGTTTCTGCGTAATAGCTTCCCCTTACTAGCGATGTTATTAAAGTGATCACAATTTGTTTAGTGTACCAACATCCTTCCCTTTGGATGAAAATTTCTCTAGATATCGCATTCTTGTAGGTAAGGAATTATATAAAAATGTTCTAGACGAAATGCTGGGCAATAAAATGAAAAGAAATATATACGCTTTAGGCTACCAGACAGCCACACAAATCGCGGCGGCCACAGATGGTTAGGAAGCAGCAGGTGTCTGAGGACCACCACCAGCACTACCACTACCACCACCACCACCACCACCAACACCACCACCACCAACACCACCACCACCAACAACAACAATAACAACAACAATACCACCACCACCACCATCACGTACTTTCAAAGGTAAATATAATACGTGGTAAAAATACGTATATAGTTTCTTGAGTTGAGTTACAATTATCATTACAACTATTTGATTCCCGGAAGGTGAGTTATAATGTAATTGAATGATGATGAATAAGATTAATTGTATATTATAATTGCATACGTTTTTTGACGACGGTGTATCTATCGAGATATTTAAAAAAAATGCGTTGTGTGTACTGGTGTGACAGGTCATCAGTGTTAAAAAGTATGTGTTTTATTTAACATTTTCTGAAACAAACTTGGTGTAGTAATTTAAAGTACATCTGCAATGGCGTCAGTGGGAGTCAGTAATTCCAGTTAGTTGATGTTAATAATTATAATTGTTGAAACCCAAACCACGACAGTTGATGTGCCTTTTTTCTTTCATCATTATTCACTTCAGTTTCAGGAATGCATATCTTTCATACCTTCGTACTTAAACTTATTTCTGTGTTGTTATTTATTCTTCGTTCTTATAGTTATTTATGTACTGTGTTATTATTCATCTTTTTTTCTGCTGTAACTTGTCGATGCCTCTTGGCGAAACAAAATTATTATTATTATTATTATTATCATTATTATCATTATTATCATTATTATTATTATCATTATTATTATTATTATTGTTATTATTTCTACTGACTAGGTAAAAAAAATCCAAGCTGGCGCGAGTTGGGAGTGAGAGTAAAAAAAATTGTGTTAATGCTATCAGCTCACTGGAGAGGACAGGATGTGACAGTACAGTCCATTAGCTCCCTCGCGAGGCTCTGTAAGTGGCCACAGAGACCGGATCTTCCCTGGAGTACAGCAGAGATTAAATTTTTTTTCAGTATTTTCATCACGACAGACTCGCCAGAGCTGCTGATATACTCCTCTGTTCTAAAGGAGTAACAGATGTCTCAGTAACATCTGCCTTATATATACACGATCTGTAACGACTAGTACAATGGCATCAACAACAGCCACAAACAATGCAGATGCGACAGAAAACACAACGCTGTGCACGAATTACTATTACTATTACTATCATTATTATTTTTTTAGGCGGTAGCTTACGTGTTTATGTTTTCTACGTAATATTGAGGACGAAGTGTTATAAAGAGTACCAGTTCTAAGTCCTAAAATGAGTGCGAGCAAGCCATCATTTCTCGTTTTCTGTTGTTGTTATTGTTTCCTCTCCCTTCCCATGCATCGGCAAAGCTCCAAATTTTGACATAAACGGACCTTATGATACGCTAAGTATATTTGCTTCCCTCAGGTTGTGGTTTGTACACTACTGTCTTTCCATGTGTTTGATATCGATGGGGGAAAAAAATACTTCACAATAGAACGATATAAAGTGGAATATACTGGGATTCTGATTGTCGCTGTGGTGAGGACGTAAGAAGAATAGTTGGAGGATCATCTCTTGTTCAGATAGATTCATGACTGATGGACTGACTGATGACTCCAGGTTTAACAAGCGGATGGGATTCAGTCTCGTTATGCAGAAATGGTCTGGCTCAGGCTTGTTTTTTCCCTCCCTCGTAATAATCTTTCAATCAGTGAGCTTCTTTATCCTATTGTCTCTCCTGTCGTGTGTGTGTGTGTGTGTGTGTGTGTGTGTGTGTGTGTGTGTGTGTGTGTGTGTGTGTGTGTGTGTGTGTGTGTGTGTGTGCGTGTGTGAGTGTGTGTGTGTGTGTGTGTGTGTGTGTGTGTGTGTGTGTGTGTGTGTGTGTGTGTGTGTGTGTGTGTGTGTGTGTGTGTGTGTGTGTGTGTGTGTGTGTGTGTGTGTTGGGGGGAGGGTTTGGCCTTTAGGAAACATAATATAACAGTGCATCAGTTTTCACTCAATAATTTCAATAAATGCCATATAAACCAATACAGATTCGCTTTCATGAAGTGGCCAAGCTTTCAATAGTTGTAAGTAGGAAACAATTTTGCCAAACAAATTACTGCGTCTAAGATAAATAAGACATATGTCAGTAATATTAGTTTTACTTTCCTCTTCTCTTGGTCTGTGTCTAACGAACTGCATCTTGATATGTTTATTTTTGTGATATAAATACACGACTGACCTTGTTTCTGGGAGCACGTGTGTCATACTTGATGTGACGCACTACGGACGGAAGGGAAGGTGACGTCTGTTGCTGTGGATTGTTTCACACTTCCTTACTTACATATTATTTATATGTTAATACGTTCCAGGAAAACGACACACCAAGACGAATGTACCACTGCTCGCTGGGTCTTGGACGATTGAAGAATACGAGGAAAAAAATTTAATAAAAAACAAGAAACTCCACATAACACAGGAAGTAAGTACAGGAAAAGAGGCTGTCAACCGTGTCAGAAGATTTCCTCTGCTATCACAAACTGAAGGTGGGTCTTCCTTTTGTCCTCACAGTAACAAACGCACAAAACAAACAATTCTGAAACTTTTCATACTACAAGACGTTGAAAACCACAAACTAAATTGACTGAGTTTTCGATCCTTCCAGTGAGCTCCGTAGTATTATATTTCTACTTCAGGCACTTAAAAGATGT
>JAXIVD010005789.1:0-5000 GCA_036785275.1 Cancer borealis
CTATAACTTTTGATTCGCGTGGCTTGGCCTTGCTAGCGGCCATGATCACCGCGCTGCCAGACGTACTATACTACCTCAAGCCTCCTCCCTTGCCGCTGTTACCAAAATTTAATACACCACTCAACCACAGTATATTTTAGAGTCTTATAAATGTGTGTGTGTGTGTGTGTGTGTGTGTGTGTGTGTGTGTGTGTGTGTGTGTGTGTGTGTGTGTGTGGTTTAGAACAGAACGTCGCAATATTTATTAATACTATTTCTTTCCCTTCGTAACGTCAATTAATCAGCGCTGCCATGTTTCATCATTTGTCGCCCATCTAAAAGGCATTTGTGCATATAAAAATGCATATATTATAATTAATCTCTCTCTCTCTCTCTCTCTCTCTCTCTCTCTCTCTCTCTCTCTCTCTCTCTCTCTCTCTCTCTCTCTCTCTCTCTCTCTCTCTCTCTCTCTCTCTCTCTCTCTCTCTCTCTCTCTCTGCAGCAGAACACGATCTAACGGGGTCCTCTTACTAATATTCCCAAGGTGGTGCAAGTTAAGAGTTTGCTTCCATCAAAAGTAATTTTGCATACATCGCAGAACATCCACACACGAGCATCACCTCTTCAACTTTGGGATGCACTATGAGGCTAAGTCTTCTGGTGACATTGAATAATAATGACGCCTTCATCGACATATTCGTAAATTATCTATAAACAACAGACGTGTTTGACGCAGAGGTTTATTCTCTGTACACTAGAATAATGAAGAATGAATACCATGTTGATAACACACTGACTCTGCAAGCCTGTCCACGTCACAATGACTGAAAGAGATGCTTACGTTACACAACAGGGGGGCTTTAGTGTGTGTTTATAAATCACTCAGTGTACAGCAGGAGTGTGATTTATGGTGTGTGATGAGTGTAGGGTGCACAGGTGCTGGGTGTCACTGTTCAACGATACTCTACTCACCTAACATTTCTTTATTCTGTCACTTAATTTCTGAATTACAATTAATATTCTTATTATAGTTGTTTTAATTTATAGAATTTTTTTTTATACATACGGGGATTGGATGGTTAAGAGAAGGAAACGTATATGTATGTATGTATGTATGTATGTATGTATATATATATATATATATATATATATATATATATATATATATATATATATGTATATATATATATATATATATATATATATATATATATATATATATATATATATATATACATACATACATACATACATTTATTGTTTGTAGAATAAATTAGTTTTCAGGAATATAAGACATTGCCTATATATATATATATATATATATATATATATATATATATATATATATATATATATATATATATATATATATGTATATATATATATATATATATATATATATATATATAAATATATGTATATATATATATATATATATATATATATATATATATATATATATATATATGTATATATATATATATATATATATATATATATATATATATATATATATATATATATATATATATATATATATGTATATATATATATATATATATATATATATATATATGTATATATATATATATATATATATATATATATATATATAATATATATATATATATATATATATATATATATATATATAATAATAATAATAATAATAATAATAATAATAATAATAAAGAAAAAAAAAGTAAAATAAATAATAAAGTGGATCGCTTATGGTTTTTTTTGGCTTCTGCAACAACATAAAATTCCCTCAAAAGGATTTCTTAGCTTTCTTTCCTCCTCTGTTTTGATCGCGTTTACGACACGTAAAGAACACACATACGTATTTTAATATTCATGTATCAGCAATAAAAATCAATAGTAATAGCAATAATAATAATAATGAATAATAGTAATGATAATAATAATAATGGTAATAATAACAGTAACCAACACAAGAAGACATATAGAGTCGCCACTGTGGGGACCTTCTGACAATGATTATTTCCATTAATTTCTTGAACTGGTAAGTCATCAATTGTTTGCACCTCAATAACCTGCAGCTTTAGGGCGGCGTCAAGGCTAGGCTTCCCTCCGCGTGTATAAAAAGAGCTTCCTCCTACCTCCCTCCTCCTCCTCCTCCTCCTCCTCCTTCTCCTCCTCCTCCTCCTCCTCCTCCTCCTCCTCCTCCTCCTCTCCACAAAAAGCGACCCCAGCGCACAAAACAAACATAAAACAAAGAACAAACACATAGACAAATAAATAAATAAAAGTTAAAATTCAATATATAGCAAATGATCGAAGAAGTGAAAAGAAATATCTAAATAATTCACAAATACTCAAATAAATAAGTAAATAAGTTTACACATGAGTTAATTACTTAATAAGAAAAATCTACAGAAACGTGAACAAGTAAGGAACAAAGTAAAGAGCCGACGACGATTAATTACACACACAACAAACAAAAAAGGAGGAAGAGGAGGAGGAGGAGGAGGAGGAGGAGGAGGAGGAGGAGGAGGAGGAGAGAGGGGAAAAGAAAGACAAAGAGGAAGAGAAAAAGGAAGGCAAGAAGGAAGGAAGGAAGAAGGGATGGTTAACATAAGATATCGTGCCAGGCTGACACTAGGAAATGGTATCACTCGCGAGGATCACCCAAATTACTCTCCGTGTTCCTTATGAGGCTCTACAGACACACACTGCCGTCCGTCGCGTCTCAGTTGCCGAGAGTTTACGATTCACGGGCACGAGGAAGGGTGGGGGGAGGGTGTGGGGGGAGGGGCGGTGTGTTAAATGATAAGTCAAGGGGGTGTAAAGTGAGGTGAGGTGAGTGTGAGGTGGTCGTGGGTATGAGGTATAGATGTGAGGCTATGAGGGTAGGATAGTTACTATGGCATATGCATAAACGGTGGAGGTGAAAATAAGTGTGTGATCAATACATGAAAACAAGACTGAGGGTGTGGGAGCAAGTGTGCGTCTGTGTGTAAGTATAAAGGTGGTGTGAAGTGTCCAAATAAGGTCCTGCAGGTGTTACACAAAGGGTTACAGCTACACTTTATTCACTACACTTTATTATTAAAGCAGTGAAGGTGTGTGATGACTGTGACGAGTGTCTGAACATAAAGAAACACAAAGAGCAAGGCACGAGGCACAACAAGGGATCAAGGGTCGCTGTGCACACACCTCTTCTAAGCAAGGTGGAAAGGTTATCAGGGCGTTATATCGATGCAATCCATATGTTCGAAAGGTGTGGATCATGCAAGAAATTAAACAGTGAATATCATCCCTCGTATAATAAATTAATAAATAACAAAACTGAAAACAAAGGAAATGCAACTAGCGCAGAGAGTCTCCTGCCGTGATATGAGGTACACCATATAGAGAGAAAAAAGTAGCAGATTTGAAGGAACATTAACTATGGTATTATATTTTGGAATTTTCTCCTCCCCTCACTCCTCTCCTCTCCTCCCGTTGTCCCCGCTAGCCTCACCAACCTCTCAGGACTGCCTGGCTAATTATCGGCGCCCAGCATTGCGACACAGCCAGTATACATTATATTGTCTCAGTCTTATTTGGGACGTCAGCGACAGGACATGTTTTTGTCACCGCTAACAACGACACGATTTTATGTCGTTCGGGATTCAGATTTAAAATGATTTCTTCTAATTACACGTTTACGAAAATATTTATTAATTAACAGGTATTGGGTGAAGATTTCTCTCTATATATTTTTGTGTGGATATGTTGATAAGACTTTATATTTCTGTGAGGAATATTATTACAACTGAGTCACATTGCAAAATATCCCCTGAATATCCCCTTCACGTCACGTCCTCATCTCACCGCAACACTCGCACTCATTCCTCTATTCCTCATCCCTCCAGAGGAACATTACTATATGTATAACTCCTACATAAGCATCCCATCACCTTAGTTT
This sequence comes from Cancer borealis, assembly GCA_036785275.1. Taxonomy (NCBI): domain Eukaryota; kingdom Metazoa; phylum Arthropoda; class Malacostraca; order Decapoda; family Cancridae; genus Cancer; species Cancer borealis. Next base: position 3,911 of record JAXIVD010005789.1, read on the forward strand.
ACATCTCCAAGCAGTATTATAAAGCACACTCCTCACACCCTCTCAGCCTCGCCCGCACGCACACTAACGGACGCTGGCAGGCAGTAAATCATTCAGGTTCACGTTTGTTTATCACGAGTGGCAGCTTCTCCACGGGTGTGGTTGTGGTAATGCCTGACACCCGAGCATGATTTAATAGCCCAGGCACAAGAGGCGAGGTTATAGCACACTCAAGTACCTCAATTTGTCATCTTCTTCAACCCAGCGTCTAACAGGAATGCCTTCTTGATTTATTTACTTCTTGTTCATCTTCCTCCATTTTTGCTTTTAAGTTATGCCAAAGATCCATATGGTAGCTTTTTGTACTCTCAAAGCAATAATAAGAAAGTTGATTATAATTGTAATGATAATGATAATGATTATAATAATACTTATACTAATGATAATGTTAGTAATAATAATGATAATAGTAGTAAGAAAGATGATGATGATAATGATGTTGATGATAATAATGTAGTTTCATCGACAAGAACTCTGATGACTTCACAACACGCTTCGGTTCTTACAATTGTTTTCGCCGCCTAACGTCCAAAGATAATAAATGATGTGCGTTTGTTTTCTCGGAATCATTAAAGGTAAATTTAACCTTTGATCTTTCGATAATTTATTCTAATGTCTTTGCGTTACATACACTGCTTCGATATTCAATTAACAGCTGCCACAAAGAATAAACACCATTGTCTTCTGGATGAAATTTCGCTTATTGCAATCCAGCTATTTCCTACGTACATAATTAAACTATCATAAAATAAAAATTTTCTGCCATCTCTTTCATTTATTCTCATCTTACTAATTTCTTTAATTCGTATTGTATATATTTTTTTGCCACTTCATTCAGATATTGCGCCCTTTCTTGAGTTTCATGGTATCATTAATATAGTTTGGGCTGTTTGTTTGTTTGTCTGTCTAACTGTTTGTCCCCTATCTACAGTACACACTCACAACATTGACCTAGTGATGAAAAATTTGACAAGAGAACTTTCTGTGCGATCAAAAAGTTCAACAAGGTCAGTCACATTTTTGTATATTTTGCCTCTCGTCGGTGAAACAA
>JAXIVD010005789.1:7500-17500 GCA_036785275.1 Cancer borealis
TCGACGACAGAGAAATGTATGTTGGTTCGCAGAGTGATTAGGAAGTTGCTGAAGAGGTAAAGATGTGGCGAGAAAGGTTCGTGTATGCCCGCAAGTGTGTGTGTGTGTGTGTGTGTGTGTGTGTGTGTGTGTGTGTGTGTGTGTGTGTGTGTGTGTGTGTGTGTGTGTGTGTGTGTGTGTGTGTGTGTGTGTGTGTGTGTGATAAGAATATCCACATGTTTTGATAAGTGACCAGTATTACTTCCTCTGAATTGATCCCTTTAAAGGTGTAATCTGCCCACACACCAGAAACCCAACACTCGCACGTCACTCAAGCAAGTGTTCGTGATTCATCCAAGTGTTCGTGTCTTATGTGGATGCATTAGAAAAAATATAAAAAATGTGCTTTCTATAAGGTAAAGGTGTCTGGCTGTCTTAAGGAAACACCATTAAATGTATGATGGAAAATAATGATCCTTGGAAGCTGAATGTCTCTCACAATACGACGAGAAAACCTAGAGACTCCTGCCTTTCTTTCTTCGTTCATTTATTCTCTCTCTCTCTTCTCTCTCTCTCTCTCTCTCTCTCTCTCTCTCTCTCTCTCTCTCTCTCTCTCTCTCTCTCTCTCTCTCTCTCTCTCTCTCTCTTAAGCACCTCTCCTTAAATGCGTGTCAGGTCTTTATAACTTGACTATCCCAGTGTGCATCAGCCATCGCCAAGGACGGGCGTTAGGTCAAGTCCAAACCTCCCCTCCTCCTCCTTTCCTCCTCCTACCTTCCCCCTTCTTACCTCCATCTTACTCCCAAAGCTCCTTTCCCTTCTCACACACAGGTTGCCAAAATAATAAAGATAACGATTAGTAGCTATTATGATGCACCTTATTTACGAGTGCCCGCTGCCATTATGCACCCCACTCTTCCTCTTCATAAGTTAACAAAATTATCACGTAAAGACGAGAACCCCCATTCTACAGGGAAGATAAGGGGAGGTGCTGGTCGGGAAGGATCGGCGCGTTGACCGAAGGATCAACATGGTCAGAAATCCTCGTGCACACAGGATCTACTCCAGCGTCCATTCCTGATAGGACGGACACATTTAAAATGGTATGTATGCACAACAAAAACTGCAGCAACTGCAATTGGAACACCAAAGGCGCCATTAATGACACAGATTCGTAAACACGTAAACAATTATAGTGTATAATTGCCTATTTACCCAAAAATATAATACTTTTTGTATTACTTATGAGAATAAACATTAGACTTGCAATGGAAAGTCTTGCTATAAAAAAAAAAGCTACGTATAACTCACAAATACGTCCTCATGTGAAAACATATAAAACAACTTTTAAAATAAGAGACAATAAGTCAAATTAAGCAGTTAAAGCTTGACGTGCAATACTTCAGATTATCTAGAAGCGCTAAACTGCCGTTCAGTGGCAAAACTAGTATTCGCTGTCATCAATGAAGAGAAGACTTTCGGGGAGGACGCCCCTTCCCCCCCCCCCTTTGGCCTTCCCAATACGCCTTCTTGCCGGCTCCTCCAGCTAACAGATTGCGGCGAGGCATCCAGATGAAGGCTTTATGGCGGAAAATACCTGTAGTTAGAGGGATGATCGTGCCTCGGTCGGGAAGGCAGGGGCGCCTCGCTACCTCCCGTCTGGGTAAAGCTCTTCCAGGTCCCATCGGGAGGATACTTAGTGGCCGGACACTGAGTCAAGGACGGACATCCACCCAAAGCCTCGCTCATTAATCAACGAGAAACACGAGTTTACACAAGAAATCAATAATCGACAAAATGTTTACATATTACATTTTTTGGTATTTAGTTTAAGATATCTAACCTTTCGAAGTAATTTCCGTGTTCAGATAAACCTGAAGCTACGCATTTCAGTTACCAAATTCTTATCTCGTGTCGATATAGTGCACGCAAAGAAAAAAGAAGAAAACAAATTGCTTCCGTGCGTGATGGGCAAACATTGCTGTGCTTCGTGCTAAGATGCAGCTTCCGTCGTGGGTGTGAAGGCTTTGGTCACCCTTGGCAGGAAAGAAAAATTCTCATCCACTGGGCATATTAGCTGCCGGTCATGACACCTTCACAATGATGCTTCTTCATCCTTCCCGTCACCTTTCTTTTTCAACCTCTTAATACTTAATCATTTATATGAGTATTCTCCACGTCAAATTATAAATTTACGTTTTTATATCATTTTGTACCAATTCCTTAGGCTTGGATCCTCTGAAATTCAGTAGTGTTGATGTTTTGACACACGAGAGGTAGACCGCATGGCTACCTGCAATGACTGATCAAGCTGAATAAACCTGCCGGGTCATTACTACTCATTTTCATCTCTCAAGATTATAGAGTAAAAAAAAAGTTCTTTACCACCATCACCTGAATCACTTACTTTTCTGTGCTGAGTTTGACGAGTCGTTGGCAAGGAACATAGAAGCCTCATACGCAGCCTGTATGTAGAATAGATGCTTCTGATGATGGAAGGTGAATACTTTGCTTGAGAAGCCACCTAATGGGGAAAGAAAAGGAGGGTCAGTATTATATGACAAAGTGTGTGAAAATGTGTTGATTTTTTGTGTGTGTATGTGTTTAAGCCCCATAGTGGGCGCTGCAAGAATACTACCACCGTGTTCTCTGTGGATAGTAGAATTTGACGAAAAAGGATACAGGGAGGGATCTAGGAAGCCCCTTCTCTGTATTTCCTCCTACAAAAAGACAGAACGCAGAGGTAAAGGGGCGAGTATAGTCTCCCTGAACCATAAATGGTATGTCTCGTTTACCCCCTTTAATGGGGATAAAAGTTAGGTAAATAGATAGATAGATAGATGGATGGCTTACAAAAGGAAATTATTTAAGAGAGAGAGAGAGAGAGAGAGAGAGAGAGAGAGAGAGAGAGAGAGAGAGAGAGAGAGAGAGAGAGAGAGAGAGAGAGAGAGAGCGAGAGCGAGAGCGAGAGAGAGAGAGAGAGAGAGAGAGAGAGAGAGAGAGAGAGAGAGAGAGAGAGAGAGAGTGTGTGTGTGCGTCACGCTCCTAGAATGAAAAAAAAGACAATCAGGGCTGGAATGTAACACCGTCGAGACACAAGTATAGGGAAGGCACACTGAGGGGAAGGAGGGGAGGAACCATGAACAAAAAAACCTGAATAAAAGGAAAAAATAACACAACACTTCATCTGAAACACATTCAAGTTCATAATGGATAAAAAAAAATCCCTGGAAGTAATTGGTTTCAGTTAATCAAAATTTAAGGCAATGAACATGAAGATTGTAAATAAAAATCATACTGAACCTCATTTTCTACATCTTCAACAGGTGACAAATGTACATATGCGTGGTCCAGTAGAATCGTGTTCCGTTCGCTTCTAACAGGAATGAGAATCGAGATAAAGGCTCCACTAATAGGGCGGAGTGAGGCGTGGGGAGTGATGGATGAGACCCTGGCGTGAGGGGGCGACGAGGGGTGAGCTGGCGTGGGTGGCAGACGTGTTGGGTTCAGGGTGTGTGTGGAAACTCGAGTGTGTGTGTGTGTGTGTGTGTGTGTGTGTGTGTGTGTGTGTGTGTGTGTGTGTGTGTGTGTGTGTGTGTGTGTGTGTGTGTGTATGTGTGTGTGTGTGTGTGTGTGTGTGTGTGTGTGTGTGTGTGTGTGTGTGTGTGTGTGTGTGTGTGTGTGTGTGTGTGTGTAGTTACGTATGCGTGACAAAACTTGAGGGGATGGCAACAAGACTCTTCCTTACATGCAACAATAAGGGGAAATAGTAGTACTAGTAGTAGTAGTAGTAGTAGGAGGAGGAGGAGGAGGAGGAGGAGGAGGAGGAGGAGGAGGAGGAGGAGGAGGAGGAGGAGGAGGAGGAGGAGGAGGAGGAAGAAGAAGAAGAGGAGGAAGAGAAAAAAAGAGGTGGTGGTTTAAGGAAAAGTTGAGGTGAGAGGGAAAGGGGTGTCGGCGGGTGTATATAGGCCTGGCTGCCTCCACCCTAGGCCGCCATTTGTACACTTCCTCACGGTAATGGCTTCACACCTCACTCACTCCCCCTCTCCATCCTTTCCTTTCTCTCACTTACACCTGCTGCTGCCCCTTACACGGCCATCTTTCCTGTGTCTCTCGCCCCGACACAAGAGCAGTCACACAGCCAAGCTTACTTACCCAATCCTCACCCACCATCCTAAGGACCCACAAACACCTGAAAACCTAAGTCATTACCTCCGTGACGCTGATTGATGGCACGATAAAATTTGTCTGGCTTGGCACCTTCCCCTCCTACTTTACCTCTCCTCCTCCGCCCCCGCCTCCCCCTCCATTCCCCTCGCTATAGCAATATGGCCGCCAAAACGGTCTTCTATGGTTGATTTCCTACTTTGGTTTTGTGGTAGGAGTAGAACTCTATTATTGTTATTATTTTTTTTCGCGATGCTGCGTGGTTTGTCTATTAATTATTAGTCAAAACTTTTTTCTACGACGACCATAGCCACTGGGGAAGCATGTGTTTGTTGTAACTCCTTAACTGAAGTAGCATTCACTCATCATGTTTCATTATTTACAGTAAGACACTGGAGTCGTTCTGCACAATGCCGCGAGAGGACCCAACGATACTTGGTCTTTTTATATTTCCCACGAGTTTTGTGAGATGGTTTGAGACTCTTGATGGGCGGCAGTTGGTCCCTGTAAGTCATCGTGAAGGGGATTGCTAACCTGATTTTTGGGTTTTGAGTTCATATATTATAGAACTAAAACTCTTCACATTAAATTAGTTAAACAAGATAAATGTTTCAATATAACTGAACAAATAGAATCAACGATTTAAAACTTCAAGGTAATCTTTTTTCAGTAAACTCATTATTATAGTAATTGATTAACTAATAGGAGAAGACAAAGACGAGAAAGAAGAGACTCCAAACAACAGGAAGGATGTTTAAAGAAAAAAGTAAAGAAAAACATGTAGTAATTAATATCCAGTGAGTGGTGTCTGCATTGTGATGACGACTAGAATTCATTATCCCATAAAGAGTCGCGGCGCCAGTGTTTAGAAGCAGCCGCCGCACTCACGCTGAAAACTAAGTTGGTGGGACTGCGAGTTGTGGCGAAGCTCAAGCAGGGCCCCAGGGAAGACGGCTACCTGCTTTATTATCATTGTAACTGTTGTGATTGTTGTTGTTCATGTAGTTAATTCTATTGTTGTTGATAGTCCTGTTTTTGTTGTTACTGCTGCTCCTTTTTAACTACTACTGGTGCTACTACTACTAATGCTTCGACTATTATTGTGAACATTGTTATTTGCTTGTTTTTGGTTGAAGAGGCGCTTCATTCAGCGAGGGAAAAGACGCCACTCGTCACCCCGGCTGCCTTTGGTGGCGGGGTGTGGTCCATCACACTCGGGGTTCTATCAATCAAGTGGCGAAATCAGTGAGCCATTCCACCAGTCAATGAGGCAATTAATCAGTTTCACAAGTCTGCCTACCCACGAGGAGGCTTGCTGCCAACACATCCTCAGTCCTTCACTTTCTTTCCATTTCAGTTCTTCGTACTTGCTCGCCAGTATCGTTCACTTTGCTGAACTTATTTTTTATTTAATTAAGATTTTACTTTCGGGAGTCGTTCTTGTATATAAATTTTCTTTAAATTTTGATTTTTTTCCCCGCTTTCCTTGTCTTACACAGTGTCACAAAAACAGTGCTGACAAAAATTAGATAACGAGGCTTCAACGTTTATTCAGTCAGTCAATTCTCACACTCTATATGTAGGTAAGTAGTCATTCTTATCACCTCTAACTACCAACTATCATTTTCTTTTGTCATGTCCAAACCCTTTCATCAAACCTTTCTTACATTAACGCAACCACCTTCATATCCACTCCATAAAAAATACATTCCCATTTTTTCCCTCCTTTTCCTTTCTTATTTTCTCCCTCTAATGTATTCTTCCTTCTCTCCTCGTCCAGTTCATGTCGCTCGCCTTCCCTCCAGCCTCCCCTTCCCTTCTCGTTTTGGGGTTGGGTGGGGGGGGGGACGGGGCCGCTTCCGTAGGGTGAGGGACGGACGTCATCTGTCAGCCTGGCCATAATTTGTCACTCTCCCCACCCTGGACACACTGGCCCGTCCCCCGTCACCCGGAAAGAGACAGGAAAGGGGTAGTAAGTAGACGGAGGAAGGGAGGGAGGCGGGAAGGAGAAGGACGAGGAGAATCATGGAAGGAGCACACACACACACACACACACACACACACACACACACCTCTTTCTCTCTCTCTCTCTCTCTCTCTCTCTCTCTCTCTCTCTCTCTCTCTCTCTCTCTCTCTCTCTCTCTCTCTCTCATATGTATATGTATATATATATATATATATATATATATATATATATATATATATATATATATATATATATATATATATATATATATATATTAACCGCTCCCAGTGAAAAGACCTTTACGACCTGAGCAGGGTTCGAACCCACGCGTTACCGGGTGATAGGCGGAGAAGTTAACCACTGAACCACGGAAGTGGATATTTGGAGCTAAACTCAGTATCACATAGAGGGGATGTGACATTTATCTTGTTTAAAAATCAAACAAATTGAATTAAATAATGATGCAATAAAAATGTCAGGTTAATTAGCTGTATGTTTCTATATCAAAATGTTACTTTTTGCTTAAACTAAGATCCTTTGCTTCCTCTCCCACGCAAGGTCAGGTGTCCACTTGAGTACCCATTACTGTGGGAAATATCCTCCGGTAGATCTTTTTATTTCTTTCCTTTTTTTTTCTCCTGACCCCTCAAAAAGGCTGCTGCTGCAGGGGTGTGGAAGGACTAAGGTGTTTGCCGCTCCTTCCTATAGCGGAAATTCCTTACAGGTGCACACTATGATGAATTGACCACGTCCTTCCCCTAGCTCTGCGCCTGACCCTCCTGCCTCCCTTGCCTCCGTCCCGAAAGTGCCTCAGGAGATGCGTCCAGCACTAAATGCAGCCTCAGCGGCCCGGAACTGATTGTGTTACCGCTGCACCAGGCCGCCCATTACGGCAGAGATTTGTTCCTTGGGTTCTTGGGTCATTTCTTTGCCGGAGGAGTGTGATGAGGAAGGGTGGCAAGGAAGACAAGCGGTGTGTGTGTGTGTGTGTGTGTGTGTGTGTGTGTGTGTGTGTGTGTGTGTGTGTGTGTGTGTGTGTGTGTGTGTGTGTGTGTATGTGTGTGAGTGTGTGTGTGTGTATCTTTGTTGGGGAGGAGGGGTTAAGGGAAAACATAGCAGTGCCTTGTGTACAAACAAATTCTAAGGTTGATATAAGGAAGTAAATATAGGGTGATGTATTTCGTCATTTGTTTTATGGGTTTGACCTAAGCGATGCATGTATGATACGGTATGTTTTCCGTCGTAGCACATCGCTTCAACTTCTTCCAGGTAATCGAAACATAATGATAATTTGATAAAGTTGATAGACGGTAAAAGCATGTGTTCTTTAGTTAAATCGTACACATATTCCAAGGTTATGTTCATTCCTTTATTCTCTGGGGAGCTTGTAGTGATGACCTTCGGAATAGTGATGTAAATTTAGGGAACAGAATCACTGATACAAAGAGTGAGTTGCATTGGTTGCAATGGATAATGATAAAGAAAAGACGATCGTGTGTGTGTGTGTGTGTGTGTGTGTGTGTGTGTGTGTGTGTGTGTGTGTGTGTGTGTGTGTGTGTGTTGTGTGTGTGTGTGTGTGTGTGTGTGTGTGTGTGTGTGTGTGTGTGTGTGTGTGTGTGTGTGTGTGTGTGTGTGTGTATGCAATGTATATGTGTGTACAGTGTATATGGAATTGCATGCAGTAAGAAAACGAGTGTTCGGTTAAAACATTGACAGGAAGGGATCCCTCTCACTCCTCAAGTAACAATGTCATCAATCTTCCTATATATCACTCTTAGTATAGTTCATGTCCACGGAAAAGTGCCTCGAGTAAAGGTAGTTTGGTGAGATGACACATAGTAAATACTACTGGTAGACACACACACACACACACACACACACACACACACACACACACACACACACACACACACACACACACACGCACACACATACACACACACACACACACACACACACACACACACACACACACACACACACACACACACACACACACACACACACACACACACACACACTAAAAATGCAACGACGGTCACACAGCATATAACAAAGCTGTGCGTGAGGAGAATTATTAAGAACCTAAAAAAAAATATTTAAAATTTATTTTGGTGATGAACAAAAAGTAAAAAAATGTTTCAAGAAAAGAATCACCGTCGTCCCTGCATCTCTCTTTTCTTCTTCCTTCTCCTCCTCCTTCTTTTTCTTCCCCCTTTCTCCTCCTTCCTACTCCTCCATTATTCAGGCCACCCACCCCCCTCCCCCCACAGCGAGTGACGTCCATATTTCTAGCGCGTCGATAAATCACCTGAACACCACCAGTCGCTGCCGCTCGTCTCGTGAATTTCAAATTTATTGCAGGAAAGACCGACCCGTGACCCTCCCCTTCGCGGCCTTACTGCCCCGTCTAGGTCTCCTCCCCTCCCTCCAGCCCCTAGCCTGACACCCGTCTCAGCCCCCTCCCACTTCTTATTAGTCCCGCCCCACCCTGTCCCAACCCGCTCCGCCCCTTCCCTGAGCTGTGCCTTCCCGCCAGGCGTCACCTTGAGTTCTCGTCACCTCCCATGCACTCTGGTGTCATCACTGAACACCTTTACTAAATACTTCCAATAATTATAGTTCTCGAATACGCTTTAATATGCTGCCGCGATATTATTTATTTTATTCAATTATCTTTTTTACTTGTAACGATTCTAGTTTTTCCTTCTGTGAGTTTTGATGTAATGCTTCATTTCTTTAATCACAGCTCCAGCCATATTTATTTTTCTTTTCACGCTCTGAGTTTTATGAAACACCTTATCGTTTCCGGTCCTTTGGATTCTAGTGGTACGACTTTCTGTTGACTTCTACTCTTATATTTTCTTTTCTGTCTCCGCTATCCTCATCCGTCCGTCTTCTCTCCTGTCCTCTTGCTGCTGTCTTCACGAATCTATGCCTTATGGATATCCATCAGCACAGAAAAATGGACAAACAAATAGGACAAGCCTTTCATAACGGAGTAATTTCACAAAGTTCCTTCGATACATTTTTTTGAGAACTGATCTAAGCAGCGATTGGAAGAAAGGACAAAAATATTCGTTCCTTTTCCTTTCTTTCTCTCACGTCCCATTCTCTGTGTCCCTCCTTTCCTTGCCTCCACGACAAGGCTGATGGTGGGTGACGGACGCACCCACCTGAAAGAAGAAATAGAGAACTTCGTAGGCAACTCGAGTTTCTTTTCCTTGGTCATGTCTTAAAGAGAGAGGACACTGGTGCTCGGAGACGACTCTGCTCGTACGCCCCTGAACTCTGGAAGACACAAAGATTTAAGGATCGCAAGGCCATTTGGTTCAAATTACGGTCCTGACGCCCCAGCAGACTGGCGAGACATTCGCATCCTTTGGGGAAGCTTCAGATCTCCATCAGTCTCTCTCTCTCTCTCTCTCTCTCTTTCTCGTTCTCTCTCTCTCTCTCTCTCTCGTCTCTCTCTCTCTCTCTCTCCTCTCTCTTTCTCGTTCTCCTCTCTCTCATCTCTCTCTCTCTCTCTCTCTCTTCTCTCTCTCTCTCTCTCTCTCTCCTCTCTCTCTCTCCTCTCTCCTCTCTCCTCACCTCTCTCTCTCTCTCTCTCTCTCATCTCTCCTCTCTCTCTTCTCTCTCTCTCTCTCTTTGTGTGTGTATGTGTATGTTTGCGTGTGAAAGTGAGAGAAAAAAAAGTGAGAGTGAGTGAGTGAGAGAACAAAAAGAAAGACTATAGTAGCTGTGTTTACATCTACACATTGTCTAGGTGAGGGTCTAAGGAGGATTTCCTCACGGTGACGAAAGCCTCCTGTGAGTTGTTGGGATCCATTGGGTTAGGAACACCCGACAAGACACTCACTATAATTTTTACCTCACAATGACTTAACG
>JAXIVD010005790.1:0-7500 GCA_036785275.1 Cancer borealis
CCACACACCCATCTGTTTGCCAACTCTCTGCGTCGCACCACACACACACACACCACACACACACACACACACACACACACACACACACACACACACACACACACACACACACACTTATAAATAGAATATGTTAATAATAAAGATAAAGAAAACTCAATTTACAAACCATAAACAACGCCAAATTATGGAGTAAAAATGTAATGCAAAATAAAAGTAATAAAAAACTCATGACATAAAAATAATTTTAAAATGTGAAAATTTGTTCCAATACTTGAATATATATCTATACTTTTTTTATTCCAGAGAGAAAGAGAATTTACGTGAGAATTCCCTGACTCTCTTTACAAATTTAATAATAGTATATATAAATGAGGGAATAAATATGACTCACTTGTTATTTTGAATCTTATTATGTATATATAAAGGTTTTTTTTTTCGACCTCAAACTATTTTTTATGCCATTGTATATTTGTCTTTCAGGAGAAGGTGATTGCAGGGAAGGGAAGGAAGGAAGGGAAGGGAAGGGAAGGGAAGGGAAGAGAAGAGAATATAAGAGAAGAGAAGAAAAGAAAAGAGAAGAGAAGGGAAGGGAAGGGAAATAATATATTAATCACTATACAAAATTAAAAGAATATAGATTACTTTATTTTTTTTAACAATGGAAAGTAACGATACAAAGTACATGTCTACATTAGCTACCGTCTCCCCTTCCCTGCAATGCAATACATGATGGTAAACCAAAAAGAATATCCATTACAAAATATATGAATATGTATAATATTTAAACCAACACTAACTTTTTCTTTTATACATATATATATATATATATATATATTTTTTTTCCAATACCACTCACTGGGCTATGGCGTCGAAATAGCTCACAGGATTCGTTAAAAAAAAAAAATAAATAAAAATCATTTGGAAAAGTCCTCTCTGGCAGAAAATTGACTTGGGGTATTAATTACTAGTGGTGTTGTGGCGGCGAGGTGCGGGATGGGGAGAGGTGGAGGAAGGCAGGGAGGGAAGGAAGAGAGGTAAGGGTTGGGGGGTGGGAGTGTCTCGCTGCTGACAGTGAGAGAAGAAGAGAGGAACGTGGGAGGTGAAGGGAGGGAGGGAAGGGAGAAGGTGAGAGGGAGGCGGTGGGTATGAGGGGAAGACGAGAAGAAATGAAAGGTGTTGGCGGCGGAGGAGAGAAAGGAAGGAAGGAAGGGAGACGATAGGTAAGAGTTGATGAAGAGGGAATAGGCGAGGTGAGGAAAGGCGGTGAGGGGACTGTTAGAAATGTGGGGAAAGGGGAGAGGTGAGGGAAAAGGAGAGAGAGCTGAGGGAAAAGAGAAGGCAGCGAGGGGAGGGAAAAGGGGAAAGGTGAGGGGAGAACAGACGTCATTCCTCCAGTTAGTGCTTGTGACCCTCACCCAACAGAAGGGAAAACTATTCTATATTCACATCCGTTACTTAATTAAAGGGACGCTGGGTGGAGATCAAATATAAAAAAATCATTACATATAAAAAAAAAAAAAAAAAAAAAAAAAAATGTAAGCTATACGACTTGCTTAAATATAGTAAATTCAAAACTAATCCCTTTTGTCCATTAATAGCCGACCACTGCGAGAGAGAGAGAGAGAGAGAGAGAGAGAGAGAGAGAGAGAGAGAGAGAGAGAGAGAGAGAGAGAGAGAGAGAGAGAGAGGAGAGAGAGAGAGAGAATTAAAGAGTGACAAACTTTGGGGTAATCTTTCTATTTTACTCTCAGAATAGTGAAAGTTTTCTCCGTGGGTTTATGGGATTGTGGAACGGGAGGGGGAGGGGGAGTGGGAGGGGGAGGGGAGGAGGGGGGGGAGAAGGGGGAGGGGAGGAGGGAGGAGGGTTGAGGGGGACAGAGTGACTAGGGTTGGGGTGGGGGAGGATAGGGGTGCAGATAAAGGGTTGTGACGCGCCCGCGGACTGGGATTGAAAAGTTATGAGGGAGAAGGAAAAAAAAGTCATGAGGGAAAACTTGTGGCGTTGAGCTTATGATGCCCCAGCGGAGGAAGAGGAGGAGGAGGAGGAGGAGGAGGAGGAGGAGGAGGTAGGGAAGGAAGGAAAGGAGGGAAGTTTTTTTTTCCTTCCTCCTCCAGGTATGCCAAGTCAATTCTCTCTCTCTCTCTCTCTCTCTCTCTCTCTCTCTCTCTCTCTCTCTCTCTCTCTCTCTCTCTCTCTCGGGGGTGTCGATTTTTCTGTAACTTCTGCTCCAACTCACTCACTCAAGTTTTCTAAGTTAAGAATTCGCGACCTTTTAAAATTATGCCTCAGAGAGTTTTGACTTGTTTTCATTTTCTCTCTTTCGTATTCTTGGTAAGGTTATTATTTATTTATTATTGTTATTATTATTATCATTATCCTATTTATGGCATGTTTTTTGCAGTTTTTTTCCTTAATTAGACACCTGCGTTCATATATACGTAATCGACATAAGTAACACATATACTCTTAACTTCCACGTATATTCTTGTAATGACTCCTACAGCTCAAAGCAGTTCATAACTAAGCCATACGACAAGTTTTAACCATCCTACAGATTCTTGTGGATTTGTATAATTAATCTCAACCTATGGTGTATTTGTCACTTTTCTCTACTCGGGGAAAATGATATTTACTCTCAAATTTATAGAAAAAGAAATATGTCTTGTTTCTTCCTTCCAGCAAGTCCTTAGCCTCCAATCTTTCCATTTATCTTTGTCTTCCCTCCCGCCACGCTTCCCCGCTGGAGATAAGACCACCGCTCATCTCCACGTTATACAAACACCCGCCAGCCAGCATACAGATTAGACCCCTCCTCCTCCTCCTCCTCCTCCTCCTCCTCTTCCTCCTCCTCCTCCTCCTCCTTCTCCTCCTCTACCGCATTCCTTCCTCCTCGTTCTTCGCAAATCATCCTTTGTTTTCCTTTACTTAGCTCCTCTACATTTTCCCTCAGTGCATTACCACTTGTCCACACGAACAAAACAAACACCTTAAACACACACACACACACACACACACACACACACACACACACACACACACACACACACACCGCACACAGGAAGGTGACGCCGCCATATTCTTTTCATAATGAGCAATTTTAATTTAAAATTTTTAATTCGTATTACATCTTTATCCTTTTTGACACCATTCCCGTCTTTTGCCTTCTACATTCACATTCTTTTTCCTTCCTCCTCCTCTTCTTCGTCCTCCTCCTCCTCTTCCTCCTCCTCCTCCTCCTCCTCCTCCTCCTCCTCCTCCTCCTCCTCCTCCTCCTCCTCCTCCTCCTCTTCCTCCTCCTCCTTCTCCTTGGCTTCGACTTCTTCCTGCTTCTCCTCTTCCTTCACCAGATATCGAGAGCATGAATTTTGCATTGAAATCTCAGTACTGACACACACACAGACACACACACACACACACACACACACACACACACACACACACACACACACACACACACACACACACACACACATGCAGCTTCTAACTGGGTTGTGTTTGCACGCAAGATTAACATGCTGACAAGTTATGCATATTAGTGTGTACAAGCTAAGTCCTCTGCTTCCCCCAACACACACGTCTCTCTCTCTCTCTCTCTCTCTCTCTCTCTCTCTCTCTCTCTCTCTCTCTCTCTCTCGCTCTCTCTCTCTCTCTCTCTCTCAAATTGATCTGGTCGAGTTGCAAATGTTGTAATGTCCGGAAGAGGCAGAGTAGGGGAGCTTCCTGTATAAATGGATGGAGGAAAAATAGTGTATCGACAGGTGGGTGCAACGGATTAGCCAGACAACTAACTTTAAAGGTTTTGAAGGGCGGGTTAGTACTACTGTGTTCACATCGCTAATTCTTCCGTTCAATGTTATGATTATTGTACTGGTAATAATAGATGGTTGAAAATGTGATTATCTTTTGTTGCGTGGTGTGGGTTGCATACGTGTGTGTGTGTGGGGTGGGGGCGGGCTGGGGGTGTGATTGGAATGGGAAACTAAAGGAAACTAAGAGTGGTGTAAATGAATAAAATAAAAAAGTAGGAAGATAATGTAACTAGTTGTGTTAGTGATTCTATATATAAGTAATTGTATTGAAAATTTAAGTTAGGTCATGCTACTTAAAGGTATTTCTAACATATGGTCTTAAATAAGTTAGGAACTAAAATCTTAACTCGTATTATCCACATTTAATTCCTCTCTGCCAACCCGAGACCAAGTATTTTCTTTTTTAATCAAGGCTAAAAATATTTCTAATAAACTGAAAAACTCCAGACGTGATGCAGGTCGTTGCAAGGATCCTAGAGTGGCTTGGCGTGACTACACATCCCACAGCAGCGCCTTCCTCGGGTGTGTGATTAAGGAAGGGGGGGGGGGGGTGGGGCGTCATGATGCTAGCCTTCCTCCTCCCTCCTCCTCCTCCTCCTCCTCCTCCTCCTTCTCCTCCTCTTCCTCCTCCTCCTCCACTGAACGGTCTGCCTCAAAGCAACACACTAGAAAAACATCGCAAATCGCCTTAGTTACATTTACCTTCGGGATTTTCAAACTTTTTTTCCTTCCTCATTATTTTTTTTTACTCCGCTTCAAGTTCAATACAAGAAGAAAAAACCATCACTGGCCCGGGAAAATTAACCTTTCGAAAAAATGAAATTAAATAAAAAGAATAAAAAAAAAAGCTTGCTGCTGTTTATAAACGGAGAAGCACCCTTAAGTTAATTAAACTTTGCCATCGAGGCGTCTGTTATCGAAAAAGAATTGTGATTTAACGAACATTAATGATAACAGACTCGATATAGAGTATAGAAAACACACTCAGATTCTGATCAACTCATACATTTTGAATTCCATTAAGACACACTCTCTCTCTCTCTCTCTCTCTCTCTCTCTCTCTCTCTCTCTCTCTCTCTCTCTCTCTCTCTCTCTCTCTCTCTCTCTCTCTCTCTCTCTCAACACCAGTCCTCGCCTTATGCTGAGTTCCTTTCCTTTACGAGGCTTTCCTTCCCCCTCCTCTTCCTCCTTCCTCCTCCTCTTCCTCCTCCTCCTCCTCCCCCTCCACGCGAGCGAGTTATACACATTAGCATACAAATAGCAAGAATAGCTGGCACGGCCTATTCACGGGATCTCCTTAACATTGGCCTTATGATCTCAACTCAGGGATATGTGCCTCCTCCTCCTCCTCCTCCTCCTCTTCCTCCTCCTCCTCCTCCTCCTCCTCCTCCTCCTCCTCCTCTTCCTCGTTTATTCCATATTCAAAGTGCATTATGTTTGCAGATTATTAAACAGCTACCTGATGCATTAATTATTTAACTTTTAAAGTGATTCCTATTTATCTGAAGTGAAATTGTACGAAGAAATTAAATTATACGTGCAACTTTACACTACAAGGTGAAAGACTTACTACTACTACCACTATTATTACTACTACTACTACTACTACTACTACTACTACTACTACTACTACTACTACTACTACTACTACTACATGAGGGTATATATTAATGTTTATAATAATAGATGAGTCTGTCGTCTCTCGTGAGTCTGATCTATCTTAAACAACACGCACGGAATAGCCGGGACACGTGTTCGAAATCCTTCATGTGTTATGCTCGTAAATGTAGGATAATTATAATGAGGATAATGATAATAATAACATAGTTTCCCTTCCTACACGCACAAAGAAAGACATACATAACTCATCTTATTTCGTAAATCTAATAAGTACATACTCATTTACATACACCCACACACCCACACACACACACACACACACACACACACACACACACACACACACACACACACCGCCCCCCACCCCAACCCACACACACACCCTGGCACCACCCTGCGTTCATACACAACACCTGAGCTCTCAAATCCATTCACAAATCCAGTGGGACCCGACGCAAAGCCTTCCGCCCTCCACCACGTCATAATAAGAAGGTGGAAAAAGCTTGCACGACACTTTAAACACGCGTTAAGGTAAGCTCTTTTCGCCCCTCAACCCCCTTGCAGCAGGTCACCAACTCACTCCACGGCCAGCACACGGGCGTTACTTAGAGTTCCTTAAGGTAGCCGTTGCAAATATTCACTCAACATAAGAAAACTGTTTGCTGATAAGAGTTTTTGTGTTCATTGTAGATTTCTTTTATATAAATATTTGTATTATTATTTCATCTTCTTTTAACTCCTTCTCTCTTTCTTCCTCTTTTGTAAGGTAAGAATATGGAAAAAGCCTAAATCGATATTGGGCTCTCTTTCTCTCTCTCTCTCTCTCTTTTTTTTTTTTTTTTTTCTTTTTGGAATGGTGGAGTAAAGGTGAGTGTTGGCTTATAAAGGAGCATCGGCCAGGTGGAGTTGACGCACCATGCAAGAACATCGTGATACAGGTGTGCATAATGCATCACCACCCGCCCCACACACAGGTAATCCACACTTTGAGGTGCCACAAAATCATCCCTCCACCCACCACAAGGACGCTCCCTCCTCCCTCAAGATTAATTATTGACGCCAATGCTCCATTTTGCGTTCCTTCTCGAGCTGCCTGAGTGAATATTTGATGGAAAACCAAATGAAGAGGGGAGCCGTGTGCAGTTTTCTTTTCCTTTTCAGATCCATATTTCATCAGCTCATGTGCATTACTTATTCAGAGAGAGTCTTAGCGGGAAGGAGCAGAGGTAGATGCAGGAGGGAAGGAAAGAAGGAAGGAAGGAGAAAAGGCAGGAAGGAAGGAAGACAAGCAGGAAGGAAGGAAGGCAAGAACGGAGACTAAGGAAGATACATAGGAAGTGGTTTACATAAAGGTAATAAGTATCTTGAATTTTCTTTTTGATTCTCTGTTGAGGATCTGTTGGTTATGTTCTCCTCAGAAGGATATTTTTACCTATTAGTACAATGCAATGGCCACCTGCTTCTTCTTCTTCCTTCTTCGTCTTCTACTTAATCTTCCTCTTCCTCTTCCTCTTCCTCTTCCTCTTCCTCTTCCTCCTCTTCCTCCTCCTTCTCCTCCTCCTTCACGGGCAGGCAGACAAATGAAAGCGGTCAGATAAATAAAATGAACTGGCAGGCAACACACTTCTACCTCAACACACTCACAACTCACGCACCTCATCAGGGAGTGTGTGTGTGTGTGTGTGTGTGTGTGTGTGTGTGTGTGTGTGTGTGTGTGTGTGGATGGGGGGAAGGGGGTTAGCGGAGTCACCATTCACCTCAGACCGATGCCGGAAAATTAGATAAGATTTTTTTTTTCTCTCTCCCTCTCTCTTTTTTTTTTTCTCTCTCTCTGTGTGTGTGTGTGTGTGTGTGTGTGTGTGTGTGTGTGTGTGTGTGTGTGTGTGTGTGTGTGTGTGGTGTGTGTGTGGTTACGGTGTTACGTTTAAGAGAAGTTTAATGAGAGAGAGAGAGAGAGAGAGAGAGAGAGAGAGAGAGAGAGAGAGAGAGAGAGAGAGAGAGAGAAAAAAAAACTTCACCTTTAATCTTGTAACTCCTGAAAGTACGCGATGACCCACCCACACAAACAGA
>JAXIVD010005790.1:20000-27170 GCA_036785275.1 Cancer borealis
GGAGAGGAGAAGAGGAAAGGAAAGGGGAGTTAAGATAAGGTAAGGCAAAGTAAGGAAAGGATAGGAAAGGATGGGAAAGGAAAGGAAATGAAAGGAAATGAAATTAAATAAAAGCATAGGGGAAGAGAGAAAGCAAGGTGTATATACCTGGCAATCTGAGAGAGAAGATAGAAATAATAAACTTGCAAAATAAAAAAAAGGAATATAAAGGGAAAGTTATAAATAAAACCAAAATAAAATAAAAGAAAATAGACAATGGAGAGAAAAGCAAATGATAAAGAACAATTAACCTAAAGCGTAGAATAGCAAATGTAAAATAAATGTAGCTCGGTAAATAGAGCTTAGGAGAACGTGGAGGACCAGCTGGAAGGGCAAGGGGAAAGGGACAGTGAAATACGAGTTGTCGCCTCGGTAGATTTTACTTAACAGTAACCCAAAGAGCGTCCGCTTTTAGAGTAAACAATCTCTCTCTCTCTCTCTCTCTCTCTCTCTCTCTCTCTCTCTCTCTCTCTCTCTCTCTCTCTCTCTCTCTCCTATATTCTATCTATTTATTAATCTATCTGCCTTCCTCTTCCACCCTTCACACCTGCCCCTCCCTCTTCCTTTTAATTAACACACCTTTCCTGACGTAATGTCCAGAAGTGGACAACAAAAATCAATGGCGAGGGTGGAGTGTGTGTGTGTGTGTGTGTGTGTGTGTGTGTGTGTGTGTGTGTGTGTGTGTGTGTGTGTGTGTGTGTGTGTGTGTGTGTGTGTGTGTCAGGTACACAGTAAAGGTGTAAGGTGTGTGTGTGTACGGTGTAGGCAAGGGTGCATACTAAGAGTTTACGGATGCCGGGCAAGGAAAGGGACACAATATAAGGGAGAAGTCTGCATGTACATAGTAGTTTTGCAGAGACCAAATAAGACTACAAAGGGAAAGAAAATTAAATGTGTATGTGTTCACCTGCTGCGTTAACAAAATGAATGAGTTATACGCTCGATGCACGCCGAAAAAAACTACAAATTAAAAAGTATAAAAGAAGAAGAGTAGGATGTGTAGTTTTAGCGACAGGAAGATTATAGGGTAACGAAAATTAATGAAAATGGAATGTAATTTAAACCTGATGTATTAATGTGATTCATGATTTCCTAGAGGTGATGCACTGCTAAATAAACAATACAGCAAGGGAGAAGAGCAGGATTGTAGGGCATGGAGGGAAAATAAACTACATACACCTGTTATATCAATGAGGAAGGTGATTTATGTAGAAGAGATAGGAAGGGGAACGTGTAGAGTAGAGTTGCAGTAGTGTTATGTTGCGTGTGTACCAGCGATAACTCTGCCATATTTACAAATTCCTCCATCTATAATTTGATAATAAGATAATCACATAGGGAAGGCTTGGAGGGCGAGGTGGTTGTGTTGATAAACAGTAAGTAAGGGTGACGATGCACGAGGACAAAGGGTGTAAAGAGAGTTACGGAAGTGAGAGTAAAGGAATATAAAAAGGAAGAGAGGAAGGAAGGAAGGAAGTAAGTGAGTGAGCAAGGAAGTTTCAGAAGTGGAAGAAGAAACAAAATAAGGAAGAGGAAAGAAGTAAGGAAGTAGTGTTAAGGAATATGAGAGATCGAGTGATAGAGTATATAAGTTGATAAAATAAAGGAATAAGGAAAGACTAGTAAATGTAAATAGGAGATAAGGAGAAGTAGAATAAAGTTTAAGTAGTAGTAAAAGGAGAAAGGTGAAGGAGGAATGGAATGGAAACTTGATGGCTACAAGTTGAAACTTAGGGAAAGAGGATGTTCTTAAAAGTTAGAATGACAAAACCTGATTCTCGTGAAGTTAAAGAAATTGACTGAGGACTAGACGAGGCAAGTTGTCAGGTGGGAAAGTTTGCGTGTGTGGGTGTGTGTGGGTGTATGTGGGTGTGTGGGTGGGTGTGTGGGGATGGGTCGGGCAAGGAGGGAGGGAGGGAGGGAGGGAAAGGGAGAGAGAAAGAGATACATAGAAAAAAATACAGATATTTCATGATAGATACACTGCCTTTACAAAATCAAAAACATCAATATTCCACACATTATCATAGAAATAAAAACACTGTGCTAGTAACAATCTATTCATCTATTCATAATATCAGATCTTCAGAATGCTGAGTTTTAGACGCAAAAATACCTCAACCAGACCAGACAGTTGAATTACCACGTATTACTACAACTACACCAGCAGCCACACAGTCCCCTTCCCTTACATAAATATAGAAAGTGACGGTTTTATCCATCCAGTGATTTACTTGTACTGATTCTCGTATTACAGCTCCGTGCGGTGAGTGATAGGTAGGTGTGTAGGTGGTAGCGTGACCCATTTATTTTTCAAGATTATCATTTCTCTCTTTTGTCCTGTGGCTTCTATTCCTTGCGTCTGGAATGCTTATTATGACTGGGAAGAGCAATTTCTTACCAATTTTTTTTAATGCTTTCCCTTTTTTCATGGTTCAGCTCAAATTAAAGGATATTATGCTATTATTATTGTTATTATTACTAGTGTGGAGACGATCTTGAGCATTTTACGAAGCAAGGAGTAAATAGAAAGCACGATGAGAGAGAGAGAGAGAGAGAGAGAGAGAGAGAGAGAGAGAGAGAGAGAGAGAGAGAGAGAGAGAGAGAGAGAGAGAGAGAGAACGCAACACCTCCCCTCATGTGCCTCTGTTCCTGTCCGCCTCCACTACAATTTTTTTCCTTCCTCTCTCTCCTCCATTCACCCTCCCACACACT
This sequence comes from Cancer borealis, assembly GCA_036785275.1. Classification (NCBI taxonomy): domain Eukaryota; kingdom Metazoa; phylum Arthropoda; class Malacostraca; order Decapoda; family Cancridae; genus Cancer; species Cancer borealis. The sequence continues at coordinate 22,755 of JAXIVD010005790.1, forward strand.
CTCACACACACGCACACGCACACACACACACACACACACACACACACACACACACACACACACACAGACACACACACACTTCTAACTTTCCTTACCAATCCACTTTTTTTTCTTTCTTTCTACGCAAATTATAAGCGCAAATAAACACTAGTTCCTCATAATCTAACAAATTCATCTTTTTTGTATCATAATTTCTTTGGGGGAGATTTGTAATTTTATTTATTTATTTATTTATTTATTTTTTGTTCATCCACCTGATTCAGTGATTTACACATACACGCATGAATCGTCGCCGCTCCAGCCTGACTATCACCGCGAGTCGTTGGCTGCCGTAAAAATATATGCTTAACGTACCGATTAACGTAATTGATTAAAAAAAAACACACCAACAGAACACAACACCAGGATATACGAGTTGAATGCAATTAATATAAACACACCAACGGGAGTGAATGATGTATGTATAAGCGGAGAGCCGACAGTCACTTGTTATTTACTTACATCATAAAGCAGATACAGTGTAGAATTAATGCGCATGAAATAAACGAATCGGTGAATATATAGCAATTCGATAAATGGCAGAATAATGACAATCCGATGCACACCCACACGCACTCGGTTTTAATGTATTTTATTCTCACTCTATGTTCCATTTTTTATTACACGTCATATAGTTATTTGAGTTTTTATGATTGGGAAGCTTTTAGTGATGATAACGGATGACGAGGCTTCATTTTATTACTAACATCATTATTATTACTACCTACTATCATTATTTTTATCATTATTATTACAATTACCATTATCATCATTCATTGCATTAGTAGCATTATCATTTAAGCATGGCAGTTATTGAAAAAGCTTAACATTCCTCTACACACACACACACACACACACACACACACACACACACACACACACACACACACACACACACACACACACACACACATACACACACACCACCACCACCACCACCATCAGCGAGGCCCAGATCAATAGAAGGGACATTAGTCGACCGCGCTGTGCATGGCATCCTGTAATAAGCTGTTTGTGCCAGGGACGAGAACAGTGGTGGTGGTGGTGGTGGTGGTGGTGGTGGTGGTGGTGGTGGTGGTGGTGGTGGTGGTGGTGGTGGCGGGGATTGTGAGTAGACTGGCATCGATAACTTTAAAGAACAACGTTGCAGAGACTGACTGGTGGGAAGGAGGGGAGGAGGAGAGACGGGGAGGAGAGGGGAAGGCGCGGTGAGGCAGGGGTTAAACAGGAAGAGGAAAGGCAGGGGAGGAAAATGTTGTGTATTTTTTTGGGAAGGATATCAGGGGCGTGGGGAGAGCGTGATGTGTGAGTGGATGTGTGAGGGTGGCGAGTGAGTAATGGGTTATGAAGTTAAGGGGGACGAAGGCAAGGTGAGGTGAGGTGAGGTGAGGTGAGGGAGGGAATGAGTGAGTGAGTGAGTGAGTGAGCTGGTGGTGAAAGGGTGAGGGGAAGGCTGATGGGAGAAGGGATGAGTGAGGCAGGGTGATGGAAGGACGGTAGGGTAGAGTAGGGTGTGTGAGGGTGTGTGAGGGTGGGTGGGGGTGGGTGGGGGTGTGTGGTGGCGGTGACAGCGTCGGTGGTGGCAAAGTTTGGCGGGAAAAAAAGTGAAATCAAGTCAAACACAATTACACTCAATACGTCTCTCTCTCTCTCTCTCTCTCTCTCTCTCTCTCTCTCTCTCTCTCTCTCTCTCTCTCTCTCTCTCTCTCTCTCTCTCTCTCTCGTTACGCCATGCCTCATCGACCCTACACCTCACCCCCACAACACACACACACACACACACACACACACACACACACACACACACACACACACACACACACACACACACACACACACACACACCACATTCTGCCACACTCACTCCATTCTTCCACCCACCAGCCTCACTCCACTCTTCAACCTCCCCTCCACCCCCCCACCCCCCACACGTCTCCCCTTCTCACTTCCACCTGAAAAACTTAGAAAAACACCGACACACCTTTAAACACGGCGGGGGTGGCAGCCTCTTTATCTCAACAGGTGAGCTATAATGAGCTAAGGCGGTGAGCGGTGGAGGGAGGGAGGGAGGGAGGGAGGGAGGGAGGGAGGGAGGGAGGCAGGTGACCCAAGGGAGGAAGGGGGGAGGAAAGAGGGAAGGAAAAGTGTGAAGGAGAATAACCACTCAATGTTTTTTTTTTCTTTCTTTTCTTTCGTATTTTTGCAAAACCTGAATATTTTTTGTTGTATTTTTAGATTATTTCATTTTTTTCTGTTTCTTTTCTATAGTACATATATATATATATTTTTTTTTATCACAAGACAACAATAAAATCGTGTTTAATTTCAAAAATATTCAGTCTTCTTTTATAGATTATTTACATATATATATTTATATTTCTTTTTTTTTCAGACTTCTTTTCAATCACTTCAATATTCTTTCCATCATTAACAAGGGGGCGAGGCGAACACCTCCCATATACCATTACATGCACTCAACTCTCTCTAATAATCCTTCCCCTACACCACATTCATCACTCTTCACCACCTATTACAGCCAATACATCACAAGCACCCTCCTCCTCCTCCTCCTCCTCCTTCCCATCACTCACGTTCCTACCACACATAAAATATAGCCACACCCGTAGGAGAGAGATAGAGAGATAAAGAAAGAAAAAGAAAAAAGATTAAAGCTACGTTCTGTGATTAAGGTTTTGATCTTGGGTAGAGGAAGATCGGTGACGCAGATCCTCCTTAGTTTCGCGGCAGAGACTAAGAAGTGCCTCTGTCTCTCTTTTTTTAGCTTGACACCGTTGGCCAAAAGTACTCCATAGAGATATTGAGAGGAAGGAAGTTTTGCAATGGAGTGAAGGGGGAGGAAGGAAGGAAATGGACGGAAAGGTTGGTAGAAGGAAGGGAAGGGAAGGGAAGGAAAGGAAATGGACGAAAAGGTTAGGAAAATGGAAAGCAAGGGAAGGGAAGGGAAGGGAAGAAGGTTTTAAAATAGAGTGGAGTTCTTTGAAATGGAGAAAGAGAAATAATAAAAGGCACAGACAGGGTAAGAAAAGAAAAGAAATAAATAAGTAAATAGAGAGAAAGAGAGATATAGAGATATAGAGAGAAAGAAAATAAAGACATAAAATACTCTAAAACCTTCACGAATATTCCTTCCCTCCAATAGAGAGAAAAAAAAATCAGTAAACAGCCAGCCATTAGCAACCAAACGTTTCATCTCAGCCTGCCTCAAAAAACGTCTCTCTCCCTTGCAACGTTTCCTACTGTGCCGGGTGGTGGAAGGGCGTTGGGAGCGGGTGGGGAGGGTGTGGGCGTCCCCTCCTCTCCTATAACAGCATCCAAAGTGAGGAATTATGGCACAGCGGCGTTAATACCCGGGAGGAAAAAATTACAGCAAGGGACGTGTGTGTAAGAGCCAGAGCGAGAGCGAGAGCGAGAACGAGAGCGAGAGCGAGAGAGAGAGAGAGAGAGAGAGAGAGAGAGAGAGAGAGAGAGAGTCGTACGCAAAACATAATTAAGCCAAAATGAATAAAAGGAAAAGAAATCCAAAGCAACAGAGACCACACAAGATTTTTCGACGTAAAACCGGATACGAAAATGAAAATGTAGAGTTAGGGATGAAGGACGAGGTTGGAGGTTGGGGGGTAGGAGGAGGAAGAGGAGGAGGAAGGGAGGGAGAGAGGAGGACTGAAGCCAGAATTACATCCTTTCATACTTTCTTTACACACATAATATTTCCGAGTTTTCCTCCATCCCTCCTCCTCCTCCCTCATTTCCCCCTCTCCCTTTCCTTCCTTCTTTCCCTTCCCTTCCTTCCTTCCCTCTCTACTTTGCATAAACCACACACGTTGACCACCAGCTGTTACCTCCTTCCCTCTCGCCTACAAATGGTATCTTATGAGCCATCTTGAACCCTCCCGCACTTGTCATAAGCCTACCCCCCCTCCCTACACCCTACTACACCCTACCTACATCCTAATACTACTACCCTCCCTACACCTTACTACACCTTACTACTACTACTACTACTACTACCACCGTCCCTACACCCACACTCCAGCTACTCTTTTCCCTCTATTTCAGTTACACTAATTTCTGGTTTGTCTTCTCACATCAAAAAATACACTCACTCTTAGGCTTAATCTACACACACATACACACATACACACACACACACACACACACACACACACACACACACACACACACACACACACATGAGAGTACACATGCTATACCTCCATTTTCGTGACAGCCTCGAGACAGAAGTACACTATTATAACACTTACATTCTGTACTCTTCATTCACAGCTGCTACACCCAAACAAACCACCTTCTCCTTCTACACCCTCTCATCTACACTCTCTCTCTACACTCTCTCCC